>JACXGI010001015.1:18639-69983 GCA_016801175.1 Esox masquinongy | reverse complement strand
TATTCACATACATCTCTGTGTCAGGAGAAAGTGTGGTATATTACTCTATAATAGATATTCAAATACATCTCTGTGTAAGGAGACAGTGTGGTATATTACTCTATAATAGATATTCACATACATCTCTGTGTTAGGAGACAGTGTGGTATATTACTCTATAATAGATATTCACATACATCTCTGTGTTAGGAGACAGTGTGGTATATTACTTGATAATAGATATTCACATACACCTCTGTGTTAGGAGACAATGTGGTATATTACTTGATAATAGATATTCACATGCAACTGTTAGGAGGAATATTCTTTTTAGTTTTATGTCGAATTGCATTCTTGACATCTACACCCTCCACCCCCTTAAAAATAACATGTTTAAAAATCTAACAAATGTAAAATATTTTTCTGCTTTATTGACTTGAAGAAGGCATTTGACATTTAGCATAAAAGAATCTTCCTCAAACTCATCCAAAGTGGAAACGGAGGAAAAATCAATCCAAATAAATGCTCTGTTAAACTTGGTCACAAAATAACCAAATATTTTCACTGAGGGTTCATACAGGGCAGCAATTGAAGCCATACAGTTTGTAAAAAGTTGGAGCAATCTACATCTCTACTCCTCAACTCCTACACAACAAAGCTGTACACAGATGTACAGAGGTTGGTATATTTTTCTCAAACTGAAAAGGGGTTTCAAAACTGGGCACTGACGGTGAACATGAGCAAAACTCCTCTTCTACCCACTGGAAAAATGTCCTGGCCTTTTGGGCAACATTTAGACAGTTGGAGGTGTATAATAAAACATGTGCGTTGACTGTTGGTGAAGTGTGGTTAAAAGTCAAAGTAACAGTGGAAAGACACTTCAGCTGAATACTTATAACCTGTGTCCATTAACCTGAATATGGTGTACCCACAAGGTGTTGTGGCAGGTTCCCATCAGGAAAAAGGTTAGGGTTTAGGTGTTGGGAAAAACATACATTTGGAGATCCACACAAGTATAAAATGTGGCAGAGTTTAAATGAGGATTGTAACCTTGTGAAATTTTTTTAAAAAGTAAATGATATATAAAAAATATAATTGGAGAAGTGTCTTTTCTGGGTGCACACTTGGTGGAAACACCTTAGGCGGTAATTACGGCTGAATTTGTTGGGAAAGGCCATTACCAACTTTGTAATCTTGATTTGGCAATATTTGACCATTCTTTTCAAAACATTTCAAGCAGTATAAGATTTCTCAGGAAGCACTGATGGACAGCAACCTTCATGTCTTGCCTCACATTGTTTTACTGGATTTAGGTTGGGGGCATACCTGGGCCAGGGGTTTCACTGGGGTTTTCACTAGGCAAAGTGATTTCGGGGATGTGCCTTGTTGGGTTTGTACCAAACACAGGGTTCTGAAGGTGTCATATACCTTCCACTATTTAGTAATCGTTTTGACTGTGCTCAAAGAAACATTTAAGGTCTTATTTTTATACCTATTGCCTTATCCAAGTCCTCCACAATTTTGTCCCTTAATTTGATTTGCAATTTATTACCCAACACGGAACCTACAGAAACTGCTGAATTTATTTTTGCATAATATTGACTACTCTTATTGCCGTTTTATTTTCTATTCTTATTGTTGATTTTGTATCTACTATCCTTACTGTCGTTTTATTTGTCGTTTTATTTTGCTGTGTTTAATATTTTTTTGCTGTTGCTTTGGCCACACTGACTAGCCATTCATGCTTTTAAATCAAGTTCGAGTCTGAGGCTGAATTTGAGGGAGAGCAAGAAAGAGATAGTAAGGGTGTATGTGTGTGACTGCGCGGGTACGAATTTAAAATATCTTTGTGTTGTGAGCTTCACCATTTAAGCCTGAGGCCGTATGGGTGGTGAGGTGGGGAGGCAGATTAAACATGAACGCATGGATTTAATGCTACATGATGTTTTCAGAATGTGTGTGGTTTTTCTGCATCTATTTGCTGTATTGCATCACTGCTCTATCAATGAAGAATCCGTACTGGCACCAGTTACAAGGTATCTGAAAATGGTATGCACTGAGACAACTATTATTTGAATTTAGAGCTCAGTCCATGACAACCATCAACCATTTCTGCAAGCTGAGCCAAACATTTATGTTCAGTGATTGAGATGTTACATTTTAAAAAGGATAATTATAAGATGGAGTTTGTCAAATTGGAGTATACCATGTTTCAGGTTTCTTGACAATGACAACTTCCTCACAAGTACAGTAACAGATTGTTAGCAAGTAGACTGTAATATTTACCCAAACATTATAAAAAAAGGCTGACCACAGCCAGTACAATTATTGAAAGGAAAGCCGTCAATGGCCCTTACTAAATGTTTGTGCTTTTTCACGTGCGCTTTGATGCGTATGTTCCAAAGCTTGTGCAACAGCATGTTCATCTCATCAGGACAAACACAGATCAATTACAATGTAAACATTTGCATTAAGGTAATAATTCAATCTGGAAAGCAGACATACTTAATAATAGTGCGGATGAGCACTATCAGGGTAAACACTGTGCACTCATATGGTTCCAAAGCCGGCCCTGTGGAACTTTCAAATGGGATTGGATTTTAGTGTCCTGTTTTGAAAAGTTGCCATACCACACCAAGTTCATGGTTTATGTGCAGACTGTGTAAGGAGATAGAGGCAACTTGAAACTCAAGAGTATTTATACATTCAAATTATTAATGTTGCCATGGTTGGTTTTATCATAATCAAGCTCAATGTAACCAATAAGTGGAATGGTTTCACAACACATGTTTTACAGCTTTTGTAAGCTGGTCAAACCAAAAGTGAAAGTAATATGTTGGTAACCCCTGGTATTGGATATCATTAGTAGTCCCCAGTGACAACGTCAAAAGAAACTGAGGGGCTGAAATTGATGATTTTTAACTTAATCAAATTACCCATTTTGATTGTGAGAAAGAAAGATTATAATACAATGTAACTCAATTCAACATGGTAACATTTATGATTTTATCTGCAGGGTTTTCCAGTTTTCCTTTGCAAAAATTGTAACCCCAGCCTGTTCTGGCTGTACATAGAAATAGACACAGTGGTTCCATACATGCTTTTATTTGGCTTGGCCCCTTAGAACAAAAGCAAGCCTAGAGCGCCATCTAATTTAAATACAAATAAATACAATTTCACTGGCAATTATGCTCACAGAGTGGCTTTCAGCATTGGAGCCTATTGTGTGTAATAGACCAGCTATTCTGCAGTCTAGGGAAACATTCTGTAATTCATTCTTAATGCTCAAAACACCATGAATGAGTAATAAGTGCATGTAAGCAGTTGCAGTGCATGTAAGCAGTTAAAGCGGACAAGTCAATGACAGAATTGAAGTCCCAACTTCTGGGTCAGTAAAGTGGTTTGATGTTAAATCAGGCTCATTGGATGTCTAGAGTCATTGGACTCCACCATACAGCCACACTATAAAAAAATGCAATATCTAACAAAATAAGTGGTTCAAGAAGCATATTTTATGAGAACCAAGGATGGTGAAAATGAATTGAATGAAACTCATTCAAAGTGAGTTAAAGGTAGATTCAACAATGTGAAATGAACGAGAAAGTTAACAGCAAAGTGGGCACATTTTTGCAACAGCTAGTGTAGATGTGAAATGCTAAATTTCTCAGCTGTATTATGCTGTAACGACATGAAGTAAATCTCACACCATCTTGCATCTTTCTCATCTGCAGTGTTGCTCGAGGCAAAATCATTTTGCTGAGACGACCTTTACGTGGTGTTACAAGACGCTAGTGGGGTACATTCCAGGCCTTCTACGCCTTTAGAGAAAGCCTAAGGATTTATACAAAAATCAGTTTTTATAAATAATTTTGTATTATTAAATTACTTTTTTAATCTTATTTTGATACCTTTCTAAACCTATACCCATTCAGTCTGTTTTATTGTGATTTTAATGAATTTTCTTTCTGAAATGTATTCCGTTTTTGGAAAGAGAAGAGAAAATAATAATCAAATTAGATGTTTCTTTTCTGTGGTCTCTGGGTAGACAAAATCTATCAAGGTCTTCAGGATTATGACAGGAGGAACCTGCCCAGATCATTGCACCTGCCATTCAACTCGATTACACCAGCATTTTGGAATGACGGTAAGAGGCTACATTTCATATTATCATCATCTGGTGTCACAATTATGTTTTTGCAGCTCGCTTGCTGTTGTCTTTGAAAATAATAATATGTGAACATTGTGAGACTGACTGTGTTGAATTCAAAGTTCTGTGTTGAACATGACAATTTCAGTTTGCAATGGGAAGTCATAGCTGTACATTTCAATTTGGAAATGTGTTTTGTAAAGTCATGATTGAGGCTGTTTATTTAGCCATATTTTCAGTCGGTCTGGTAGAACCGTTTTATAAAACGTGCCTAACATGGTGTGGTTAATTGGCCTGTACTCCCACTCACTGAGCACTTCACAAGTTAATTTCCTTGCTGCATTTTAAATCTTAGTAGTGTCTGAGAAAAAGCACTCAAAATTTCAACTGCTAGGCGTAGGCCATGCGGGTGATTAGACAATCTGTTAAAACGCCCTGCGCTCTAACCAAACTATGCGTGCTCCACTCCAGGTGCGCTGGGCTCCTACTCTGGCTCAGGCCTGTTTGATTCATTTAGGTTGTCATCAAAAGCAATCTTTCTTTTGCATTAGAACCAGATTATGTTGGTTGCATGAAGTAAATAAATGATGCTGTGATTCTGTGATTTCTCTAGATTAATCAGTTAAATACATTTATTTAGAATGTATTTTCTCCCAAAGAAAACCTAGATGCAATACACATTTTGCCACTGCAAGACACCATGTACAATTTAAAACATCTCAGCATGATGTGTTCCAATACTCCAGCAAAGTTAAGGCTTTATCTCCTAGAAATTGGTGGCAATAGTTCTGGTGTTTCATGCATTTATATTTAATAACAGTGTGGAAATAGTGGCATCATTTGAAAACGTGCATATTACATTGGAAGAATAGTCTCTGTTTTATAGTCTCTGGTTTTAACCAATGTGAATGTCCCATTAATAACCTACTGCACATTTTTGGAAATAAAAACAACCAAACCTTAAGATCTAGACTTAGTTCCACTGGAATAGTTTTACTGAATTAGCTATATTGTGTCTTCAGTTCCCACAATGCCAGAATTAGAGGTTGTAAATACCAGTGTTTAGGGCTTACGATAACGCACAATAACACTAAGCGTAGCAGTCATTTTTAATATGAGTTGTCACCAAATTACACCCCATTCCCTACATAGCGCACAACTTCTGGCTAAATCCTTAGGGGCCTGGCCACTCGTTGATAATTTCAGGAGGCAATATTGTAACAAGGTCTTTAACAAGGATTTTACTATGGTTATTCATTCAGCCTGGAAGGCCAACCTCATCACTCCACACCTGCATTTCATGAAGACAAGAAGGGGGGAGACATAAGAAGGGGGAGCCATCCTAGCGTAATCTCGACACCAAATGGATTAGCGGCCCGTTCATTCCTATAGACTGCGGTGGCAACCACGTATAGTCTGCAGGACTGCCTGATGGGCGAACCCACGTGAGCCAGTAAGCTGCCTGAGCATTTTTGTTGGTTTAACAACAACCCTTTTGGTTCTTTTGAGTGAATAAACTCCTTTGTGCCAAGTGCTTTTCACCACTACAACTTGCAAACACACATACACACACACACTACACATACAGTATCCACAGAGAATGAGCTGTTTCTAAAGCTGTTCTAAAGCAATTATTTCTGTTCTTCACTCACTGCGTTGTATTTGCAAACTTTCCTCATTCATTTTGTGGCACTCCTGTTCTGACACTAGCTGATGATAAAGGCTTCTTGAGATAAGATTAGAGCTATTATTAATGATTGAGTCTGTGTGTCGTTTGAAAAGAGGATGTGGTAAATGGCAGAGGGAAGGGAGGGCTTCCATGATGCTTGTGTTCACCCCTCTGTCTTTCACCAGTCACTCCCTTCTGAATCGCCCCCCCCCCTTAATTTCCACCTCTTTCTCTTTATCTCATCTTTATTCCTCTCTGTCTCTATCACCTCATGGTCGGTTTTTGTTCCCATGTCATTCGGAGAATGTCCTTCACTGATATAATTATCCTGTAATTTACCGCATGTCCTTCCTGTCAGAGCACACTTCCTATAATTCTGTTTTTTTCCTCAGACCAGCTTATCTGCCATAAGATGTGTATGTGATCTGACACATAAGATAGCATGGGAAAGTTTTTTAGTGAGCTGAGGTGATGAGGAGCATGTATTTGCATGAGGAGACAACAGGTTAATAACACCTAGCCTTGCTGTGACAGAGTTGTAGAGAAACACTATATAGGGAGGCAGAAAATGCTGATCTTATGGTTTCACCTACAGCATATAACAAAGCAAAGACAGGGTGTGAATGCTATTAGAGCTGCCCAATATCAAGTGTTTCATACACATAAACATGTGTTTTCACATAACATGTGGTATAATTAACATTTTAAGGCATGATTGTTGTGGTGTTCTGCAGAAACTAACAACAACAGGTATAGGAACTGTAAGAATTATAAGGAAATATGTAAAACCGCATCTCAGGGAATATCAATTCTCTGAAAGATTAAAAAAACAGGAGAACAGAGACAAATCTGATAATCCTTCTCAAAGAGAATTAAGAAACGTAAGTATGAAAGCATAATTGAAATGTGCATTCTTATGTTGATGAACAAATGGGGTTGGGGGTGTATTTTTAATTCAGATCAACTGTTTCTGTGAGTCACACTTTCCTCTTCATACTGAATGGAGGCAGAGAAGAGGAAAACAAGGAGGAGACACTGGCAGATGTTAGTTACCTACAGGAGGGTCGTAGAGACAGAGAGACAAGAGACAGACAGGAATCTTCCCGTTTCCTTCCTACATAATGATGGAGTACTATTTCAGGAACCTCAGGTGGTGTTTTTGGTGGGCTGGTGTGTAAGATGTGATGTTGCTATTCACAGCTCTGTTTTGCATCGTACCGCCCCGGCAACATGAACACGGGGAATAGAACATGAATATTATACATTTTTAAAGCCTAATTCAAAGTAACAAAGTTGCAAAGCAAAGCTTGTTTGCGATGAAGCGCCAGCAACATGTTTGGCACCGTGATGTGATATGACTTGATATGACAGCTTTTCAACTGCATTGCAGACACACATTGCAAAAACACAGAGGCGCTTGGGTGCGCGCGTGCGCACAAACAAAAACACACACACACACACACACACACACACACACGATCCATACCTGCAAATTATTTGTTGTCTGCTGTCATGTGCTACTGAGAGGCAGAGAGAGAGGAGCAGGAACTTAACACAGGGAAATTGGTTTGTTGGAAGAAGCAGTCAAAACAAATAAAGCCTTTTCTATCACTTTAGGTAACTGCCAGTAGGGGAGAGTGAGGTAAAACAAAATTGATACGTATACTTTGAAAATTCAAAAGTATTTGGATGGTGAGACATTATTATTTTGGGCTGAACTTTGCATTTTGAAATGATATATAATTCATTTCAAAATTACAGAAAGTTTTAATACATAATCCCCCCCCATTTGGTTACTCTACCAAAAGTAAATAGACAGATTAACATTACGTAGAATTGTGAGGTTTATTGGGGGTTTTTTTGTTTGGTTTTTCTGGTAGTGTGTATTTCTTTATTTTCAGTTACAGTTTTAGTATCGTATATCTATGCTTGGTCCTCAATTAGTCATGTCTGTTTATGGCAGCATTGGTTTCACACTTTTCTCTCCACACCTGTTTGCAATTACATTCTCTACTTAGTTTGGTTCTGCACTCAGTTTCTTTGTGAGTTATTGTTTCGTGCAGCATACTAAGCCCGTTTTGATATTCCAAGTTGTTTGCTAATAATGTGTACCAGACATTTAACCTGTTCTGTGTTTTTGACCACCTCTCTTAGCCTAGCCCTTCTTGTATATTTGCATTTGCTATTTTTGCTTTACCGTGTACCGTCACTTTCTGCCTGGCCAATGACTTTGATTTTTAATAAATCAAGGAGTGCTCAGCGCTTGGCTCCGCAACCTGTCCCTGTGTATTCAACCAGTCCCTGTGTATTCAACCAGTCCCTGTGTATTCAACCTGTCCCTGTGTATTCATCCTGTCCCTGTGTATTCAACCAGTCCCTGTGTATTCAAACTGTCCCTGTGTATTCAAACTGCCCCTGTGTTTTCAACCTGTCCGTGTATTCAACCTGTCCCTGTGTATTCAAACTGTCCCTGTGTATTCAACCAGTCCCTGTGTATTCAACCTGCCCCTGTGTATTCAACCTGTCCCTGTGTATTCAACCAGTCCCTGTGTATTCAACCTGTCCCTGTGTATTCAACCAGTCCCTGTGTATTCATCATGTCTGTGTATTCAACCAGTCCCTGTGTATTCAACCAGTCCCTGTGTATTCATCCTGTCCCTGTGTATTCAACCAGTCCCTGTGTATTCAACCTGTCCCTGTGTTCAACCTGTCCCTGTGTATTCAACCTGTCCCTGTGTTTTCAACCAGACCCTGTGTATTCAACCTGTCCCTGTGTACTCACAGTGACAGGTTGCTTGGATGCATATCCTGTCCATGCAATCATTGCTGGAAGTCTGCAACCCAGACATCACCAGACACTGAGTTTTCTCCCCAGTAATGCTCTGCCAGGCCAGTACTACAGCCATTATTTAGTTCCTGTGTGTTTCTGGGCCTTCAGTCTTGCTGTCAGCATGTGAAAGAATGCTCAATTGAATATGGGTGATCCTTGACCAGTCAATAACTTTTTGGCCCTCAAAAACCCCTTGGCAACAATGAGATTGTCCTGTTGCTTGATGAAACACCATAAAAAGTGTTTAGATGCATTTGTTCGTATCTGAGCATACAAGATGTACACTGAATGTACACAATTTATCTGCAGTCATCAGCGATTACATCCTCAATAAAGACAAGTGAGACAGTTACACTGCTATCAGTGTATACATATTTACACTGCCATTGAAAAGTTTGGGGTCACTTATACATTTCCATGTTTTCCATGAAAGCATGCATGAAATGTGTTTGAATATGAAATACAGCAAAATGAATAGGAAATAGTCATTGAAATAATAATTGTCCTTCAAACTTTGGTTTTGTCAAAAAATCCTCCATTTGCAGCAATTACAGCCATGCAGACCACTGGCCACTTTATTATAGACAGAATACAAGCTGACTGCTTCTTCTTCACTAAATAGTTCTTGTATGGTTTGGAACTGTGTTTTGTGTCGTTGTCCTGATGTAGAAGTAAATTGGCTCCAATCAAGAGCTGTCCACAGGGTATGGCACTGAGGTTTAGAATGGAGTGATAACCTTTCTGCTTCAAGATCCCCTTTACCCTGTACAAATCTCCCACTTTCCCAACACCAAAGCACCTCCAGGCCATCACATTGTCTCCACCATGTTTGACAGACGGTGTTAAGCGCTCCTCCAGCATCTTTTCATTTAGTCTGTGTCTCACGAATGTTCTTCTTTGTGATCCGAACACCTCAAACTTAGATTCATCTGTCCATAATACTCTTTGTTAATCTTCTTCTGTCCAGTGTCCACGTTCATTTACCTATCGTAATCTTTTCTTTTTATTGGTCAGTCTGAGATATGGCTTTTTCATTTCAACGCTGCCTATAGGGCCAGCATCCCAGAGTCGCCTCTTCACTGTTGACATTGAGACTGGTATTTTGCGGGTACTATTTAACTAAGCTGCCAGTTGAGGACATGTGAGATGTCTGTTTCTCAAACTAGACACTCTAATGTATTTGCTTAGCTGTGCACCAAGGCCTCTCACTCCTCTTTCTATTCTGGTTAGAGCCAGTTTGCGCTGTTCTGTGAAGGGAGTAGTATACAGCACTGTACAGGATCTTCAGTTTCTTGGCAATTTTTCACATGGAATAGCCCCTATTTACCAGAACAAGAATAGACTGACAAGTTTCAAAAGAAAGTTATTTGTTTCTGGCCATTTTGAGTCTGTAATCAAACCCACAATTGCTGATGCTCCAGATACTCAACTAGTCTAAAGAAGTTGTATTACTTCTTTAATCAGCACAACAGTTTTCACTGTTGGATCAATTGGATTAGCAAACAATGTGCCACTGGAACACAGGACTGATAGTTGCTGATAATGGGCCACTGTACACATAATCCATAAAAATTTCTGCCAAAATATTAATTTTTGAAATGAACAATGTCTACACTGTATTTCCAATCACTTTTATGTTATTTTCATGGACAAATTTGCTTTTCTGTTACAAACAAGGACATTTCTAAGTGACCCAAAACTTTTGAAAAGTAATGTATGCCCAAAACATAACTCCCTCTCCACATGGCCTCTGGTAGCTATTTCTCACTGGCAGACACTTTGACCTAATTCCAAATCTTAATTCCATTCATCTGGCGCCAATTTCATTGGTATTATTATTTAACAACAAAATATCTGTTTGATAATCCTCAAAATGAATTCCAGTGCAGTCTTCTTTTTAGACCACTTCAGCTCAATTTACCCCACTCTGCCATAAAAAAAGTGACATTTAATTGCAGAGGAATACAAAGACAATATCCTCTGGAAGTTATAAAACAGAGGGATAAAGTGACGCAGGGAAGCAGAGGAGGATGTCGTTACGGGTGGAGTTGAGGGGCTTTACTGTGATTCACTGCGTTTCAGCGACCAAAGCTTCTCTTTTTTACCTTCTCTTTCTCAGCAAATGCTGGCCAACCCAAGGTCTCCTTAAACATAGTGTATGTAAGCATATCAATATATTCAGGCTACAGTTCTGAATATTGTGATTTATTTGGATAGATACCTTTTGAATTACTAGATCTGCACTCAAGTCATTGTGTTGCACTTTTGATGCATGAAGGGAAATGTGCAACGTTTTGGTAGAAGTGGCTACTTCAGCAAGTCTCTGGTTAAAGGTGTCTGCTAAAAGGTATTTATTCAGTCTCAGTTTACCTCCCATGCATCGCCCTCAAAAGCACTCCACTTGTTTCTATTTGACTTAAGCAGTCACTTGAGAATGACAAGGAAAAGTCCTTATCTCTCTACAGTATCGCTTCATTTCCTCTAAGACGTGACTTTTCGACTGCAGTCTGTGGAGGGTCAAAACACTTCTGTTTTTTTCTTACTACCTTGTAGTTAATTAAACAAACCCTGATTCCCAGATCTTAATCAGTCCATGATTGGAGGGGGAGGATGAATAACAGAAGAGGTTTTGCCCTTGAGGACCGGAGTTGAGGTATCACAGAGGTAAAACATGATCATATAAGAACCTGTTTTTTTATTTGAGAAACGAGTGTGATCCAATCTCGCGATCTGACAATAGTTTATCAGTCCACTAGTGTTCATGAATTAGAAGTTGATTTATCTCCATATTATTCTTCTGAGAACAGAAGCCCAAGGCTCTCTCCTCACATCTCAACTCCTCTCCTTGACCTCCCTCTGTTTCTGTATTTTCCCCTCTCCACCATTCTCCCCTCTTCTCTTTCTCTCCCTCTCCATTCTCATCAAACAGACCCACCACTCCCTTCTCTTCCAGTGAGAATTTGTGGCACATCTCACCCTCACCTGTAATGGGTCTGTTAAACGGGCTGGTCACCGGCCAATGCCGACAGCCCAGAGATTGATGCCCACCCACGGCCTGCAAGGAGCCGATAGGAGAAGCCAGGAAATACAGGCACTGGGCCCTCAGCCATCACATAACCACTTCTAGGCAGGAAGGATCACAGTATGGGGAGTGTGTTTGTGGGTGTGTGCATGCATATATATGTATGTATGTGGAAATTACCAACTGAAATTTGACTTCTATCTCCCTCCAAAGTGCAGCGGGCTCCCATATGGGACACCCAGGAGCAATTATGGTTAACTATCTTAAGAAATAAACAACAAATGTTCTCCTTGCCGGCTTGGAATCTAAAATAGCAACCGTTTGGATACTGGTAAGATACTATAACAGCTAGGTTATCAGCTTCCCTGGCCTGGAAAATCTAATCTGGATGACTCAACTGGGTTGAAATCACACGACTTCAGTTGCACATACTATAGCTCCTTTTGTGTTGTTAAAGTCTGCTTTTATGGTGAACAATACACTGAAATATAAGGTGTTTGTGCATTGAATGGCGGCGTGAAACAGTGTATTATAAGAGTGAGAAGTTCCGATTAAAAAATCATAGTCCCGGCGGAGTCATTTGAAGGTAGGTTTGTCCCATCTTTTTTCAATGTAGAGGTTAGTAATTGATAGAAGCCTGAACATATCAAATGTGGGTCACAAGCTCTTAAATATGACTTTCAAAACCTAGCACCATTTCTGTAACATTGATGTGGATATAGCGTTTTGCTAAATAAACAATTCATCTCTCTAAAATGAAACCATTAAGTAACACATTTCCTACAAGTACACAAACAACCCCATGTTTTGATTAGACAGTTCTAGAGATAAATTCTTCAAACAATAAAAGCTAATTTACCAACATTTCTGAAGTGATGTATAGCGCTTTGGAAAGAAACTCTTCATAGAGTAGTGTATTAATATTTGCCAGGCAAAGCTCTGTGCTCTGGCAATGTCAGAGGAGTCACACGCATTTTAATTTACGAGCTGCATGGGAGTTGAATTTATTTTCCATTAAATTTTCCCAACAATAAATTGTATAGGTGCCAGCATATGAAAATGTAATTCGGCACATTTATTTTTCCTAGATGCAGAATATTTAATCTCTTTAGAAAAGCCAAGTAAATAATGTTGATTTGCCCTCCACAAAAAAATACATACTGCATTGCTTGCTGCCAAATTGATACTTGCTTTTAAATTAAAAAGTGCTCTCACAGTAAAGGGGCATCTAATGTTATGTCCTGCACACTGCTAGGTCATGAGGTTTCAGCACCTGTTCAGACCAACGGAAGCTGGTGTCACTTAATGAAAGGCTTGGCAACAGTGAGTCCACCCCATAATGTCACCCACCACTAGGATCTACTATATTTGACCCATTTGTGTTGGACCAGACAAAACCCTTCCTGCTGAGGACCTTGACCCTTGACCTGTGTGTCTGCTCTGCTTACACCTACAACAGCTTCTGGCATCTGAAACGGAGACGTGTTGATGTGACCTGGAGAATGAGTTGATGGGTACAACAAGAGGTGCCTGACACGGACTCCAGCAGGTCAAAACATCAGTTATTTGGTGGAGAAAACAGAGGGAAGTGAGAAATTAGATTTATGATATATAGATGAAAGTTAAGTATTTTTCATCAATTTCCGACTTGTACTAAGGTACAATATTCAGTAGCTTTACTATGTTGCTAAGATATATCATTTAGCGATATGATTTGGAATTTTAAAATCCCTGTAGATTTTAAAATGTATATACCTCAAACATGTTAAAGGAAAATGGCCTTGAATACTATCTCGTATGAAAATTTTTATAAATTGCATCTACATTACAAAATAGATATGTTTTAGGCAGATGCTATTTGCACCCAGGTGTCTGTAGCCAACAATGCTATTTGCACCCAGGTGTCCATAGCCAACAATGCTCTTTGCACCCAGGTGTCCGTAGCCAACAATGCTCTTTGCACCCAGGTGTCCATAGCCAACAATATTTGCACCCGGGGTGGAAATAGCCCATGTATCTATTTAAACCCAGGTGTATATAATGGCAGACAATTTGTACCCATGTGTCCATAGCCAACTACCCGAGCGCAAATACTCAAACTAATCACACCCCAATACTATTTGCATCGATCTACATTTACTTTGACTATTACATGGTAAACACCCTATGATTTGGTGAGGTAATGACTTCATTCATCTGTATGTTTCCAGTTTATTACTACAGCCTGTTTATGCTAGTCACTAATACAAAAAACACCCAGAATACCCAGTATTAGTTCTACCTGTTGTAAGTCATTTTTTGTATGATGCACACGAGCACTATAATAACACTTTGGCCTTGGCCGGCTAGTACAAAACATGCATATCTGTGCTGAGCCTTGGAATTATTAATCATATGTCACAAGAGCCAATATATAACGTCAAATTCAGGTCATCAAATGCACCTTTGAAGCTTAGATAATATGTATGTTAATTCCCCCATTCCCCAACGTCCCCATCTAACGTTAGCTAGCTAACATCATGACATTGGACAAATCTGTTAATATAGTCTTAAATCGAGCCATAAGCCCTATTTTTTGTGGTTAAAAACTTAATATAACTACATGGCAACACAACAGAGTATTTCGATTAACTGCAGGAGATTTGAAAGTTTCACATTTTGCCCAAGCATGTTCAGCTGTAGCCAGTTAGAGCTAGCTAGCACGCTACTAGTTAGCAAAATTACTGGCTAACGTTTGCTAAATTACTTGGCTAACATCTAACATTTGCTAAATTTGCTGGACATAGCTAACCATAGAAGTTTGCACATTAGATCATTTTAGTTGAATTATACAAACAGCGAGACAACACGTTGTTGAAAAGGTTATATTTTGTGTTTAATGTAGCCTACCGTTTTTAAATGAATCCTCGTTGGGCACGTAGCTATCAACTTGTGTATTTTTTTAGCTTGGTCATTGAACAAGTACAAGTAAAATACAACGAAATGCAGTAAAAGCCATGCCCCCTGCGAGGATAAAACTCACGACCTAGAGATTACAAGACTGACACCCTACCTATTGCGCTAAGGGTCAGCCGCCAGAGTGACCAGCAGCAGTAATCCTTCGGCGTCTGCTGCCTTTGATGCACGTAGTTATCCGTCACGTATTGTGTTATTCAGTAGCCGATTAGCTGCCATGTGACTATTCTCACCCGGGTGCAAACAGACACTTGCAAGATGTTGCCGTGTTTTTCATAAATGTAAATGGTACTAACAAATAAACTCATATTTCACAGAAAACTGTACAAATTATACATTAGTGACAAAATATTTAAAGAAAGATATCACTACAATAATACAACATCTGATTGAATCCTTTATCAGATTATCTAATCCAGAGCATTTTAATGTACCGTAAGTAAAGTGATCTGGTAACAGCTAGAGTCATATACATACCCCTGTCAAATATACACCCATCTTATGATGCTAGGGGTGACAGGGTAGTTTAGAGGTCAAGAGCATTATGGCAATAAAAAGAAAGGTCGCTGGTTCGACCCCGAGCCCTGTCGTTCTGTTATTTTAGCATACTGGTAAAATAACAGTAAAAAAAGATATGATACAATTTATGATACAGATGTTCCATTCCAGTTGAAAAGTACTATAGTCTTTTAATTGAATATCTGAAAGTTATTTTAAATCTGTATTTCTATTCACAAGACAGAATTAATACCCCCACCAGCCATAGAGAATCTGGAGCTTGGACCATGCCATTGGATGCAAAACAACACTGTTAGTGTAGTAGCTTTCATTGATTTCAAAGGAAGTTCTCCCTGGCTGATTGCTAACGCTGATAGCTGTTGTGTAGCAGGGCCATTACATGTATGCAAAACTACATCAAACCTCTGAAAGACATCCAAAATATGAAAATGCGACTTCTATTGATATCACATAAAAGTCAGCCTAATCGTGTTAGTCTGGTTGACACTGTAACATCTTCTTTCTTCAGGGTTGATCCAGATGAACACAGAGGCTCCAGGAGACCTCCTGCTGTGCTAACCTAAAAAAAGAATCAGCTCTAATTAATTAATTAATATTTGATGCTAAATAGGTGGTTCCTCTCCAAAGGGCCTTGGCACACATTAAAGGGCCTATGTTAGTGTAGAAAACATAACCCTGGAGGACTTCCTGCTAGACTGCCCATCTGAGCAAACAGATCCTATAGAGCTAACTAGACTTTCATGAACTCACAAAGGCCTGAGGTGTGTTTAAAGACAGACAGTGTGCGAGTGGAAGGTTATAGCTAGAAGCTTAAGAATATCAGCGTATTGTGTAGATGAGACGGATGTTATTCTCAGTTACTTGTTGAGTCAGCTCTATTGGCTATATTGCATTTCTCTCCCATTAAATAAGCCCCTGAACAATGCAACTTGAAATAAAAATGTTGCTAGGCAGATGAAATCATATGTGACGGGTGAAAGTTAAACACACTGAATAACAAAAAACAGACAATGTAGCCAGGCAACCTGTACAAGGATGGAAATGCAGAGAGAAAAGGGAAAACAGAGACAGTGGGAAGATAATGGAAAGAAAATGAGCAGGAAAGGCAGAGAGAAAAATAGATAGACTTCAAAAAGAGAGAAAGAGCGAGAGAGCAGAGAAAAGAACTATGGAGCAGACAGGACTGAAACCAGGACCAGGTAATTATTCTGCATCCTCCTGGTAATTTGTAGGGCAGTATGTCCCATCCCTCCCTTCCTTTGTTCTCCAATCAATAGTCTCCTCTCAGGGAGGAGAGTAGCGAGGCAACAGCCTTTATTCAACATTAATCATTTAACACTTTGAGCTTTGGGCTGGTGGGAACTGCAGCTTATTAAAACACTAACACTTCAAATACTCAGGAGCAACATGCAGGGAAACACCATCTGGCTGCGATGTAGAGGCTTTACAACTGGTCCATTCTAGTCTAGAAACTGTCTAGCTAACAAAAGGAAGGAATGAGGATGGGGAAAGAGGCGGGGAGGGGAGAGAGGGGGAAAAAGGGTATCAATTCTAGTTAAGAGAGATAAGGAGAGTATAAATTCTAGTTATTTCATCAGTTACTGTACTGAGAAAGAGGAACACATTCTCTTTTGCAGTAACAACCTGCCATGGCCATGCAGGGGCAGCAGATATAATAAAGAAAGCTCTCACTTGATCTTTCCCTTTGGCTATTCTCTCTGTTGGTCAGACTCTCCATCCCTCCATCTCTTGCATCCCTTTCTATTTCTCACCCTTCCTCCATCCCACACTCCTGACATTTCACAGGTGGCGATACCTGTGGAAAGCACAAGCTCTTTGCCCTTCCGGCCTCCAAGAGGATATTTTAGAGTGTAAAAAATGTTTTTGGAGTGTATATTTTTTCCGAAGACGTATGTCTTCGTTTAGGGCCCCTTATTCATCTGCTCTGTAGGAGCCCCCACACGCTCGGTTGTGATTCTGTCCTGTCTGCCCGGTGCTGAGGCCAAGCACGCTGGGTATCCACCTGCATGGCTGGGGAGACGTAGTCGCTAGTCAGTGGTTTGAAGCTATGAAGCTACCTAGTTTAAATATTAACAGTACCGCCACAGCAAGATAGCATTTCATTAAAACTTGACTTATCCTACAACATCAGTACGTGTCCTGGTTGGCTGATACATGCCGCTGAAGGAAACAGAAAGGAAACAGAAGGCTACATCATTGACAAGCACAGGCCCCTTTTCACTTCAAACTCTGGAGTAACACGTGGCCAGGGCCAGGACAGCAGTGGCATCACAGGCTAGCTATCTAACTAGCCATTATGTCAAGAGTTAGATAATATATACTAAATTATTAAATTCAAGCCAGCTAACTAGCAGATTTACATTCATAATATTTGTAATTATTCATCGTTTTATTTATCGTTTTATTTTTTTTAATTTTTAGTCATATAGCAGGCAACAAATTTTTGACTCAATGTTAATTTATAGCTATAAGTAGAAAAATCACAAAACACTTTAATAGTAAGTACATTTAACTAGACAAAATAGCATAGTCAGTGCTAGAAGTGAAATTTAGTTCAAGATAATCTTTACTGCTGCCAGTCATGAGAAGCTCTGTAACTAGCATGCTTACAATTTGCGATGAGTTTGTGTGTTGTTTCAGAAATAAATGGGCCTACTCTAAAATAATTAAAAGAATTCGCTCTGGAGGCATTTGGTATATTATGAACTTTTCAAAAAAAATTCTCAAGGAGGCACATTTTGAGCACATGCCTCCCCGAAAGGTATTGTACTGCCCTGCTGTCGTACTTCCCCTTTCTGTGAATATAGAAGGTGGTATTGTGACACTGCAGATGCTGATAGGGATAAGCAGCACAGGGAGGCAGCAGTGTCAGATCTCACCAGCCATGCCGGTTAAACCTAGAGAGAGGCTCTGAGATAAGAATATTACCACCGCTGATCTCATGGAGACAGGAATACTATCGTTAAGCTGGGTAGAATGAGTACACAGATGCCATATCTTCATTTGAGGAAGGAATTTTGTGGCAGGATTTTTCCTCCGACGGGGAAGCCGTAGTGTGTTCAACGTTTAAAAATACTTCTTTAAGTATATTTCTCAACACAAATAAAACACAAATAAAAATGTGTCAACCCATACAAAATATTTCCATCAATTATAAGGCGCATGATCAGGTTTTAGTAATTCAGCCGACACTTATGCAGAGCAAATTATTGGAACAGCTGGAGTAGAACCTTGCTCAAGGGCACAACAACAAATTATTTTACTAGTTGGCTCTTTTACTACAACCAGCAACATTTTCATTACTGGCCCAGCCTTCTTGACCAGTACTAAGTGTGCTTCTACTCTTGGGTTTTTCTGATGGGTTACCTGCAAGATCAGCCTTTCTCAAATTAAGATTCTGCATCTGTACTCTTAAAGTTCCTCGAGCTGAGCATCAAGTATGAAGAATAGAAGGATTTACAGTATCTTGACATTGACACTATGCCATAATAAGATGACTAGAGGAGGCCGGTGTCTTGGTATTGGACTTAGGCTGGCTTACAACCAAACCCACCGCTGCAATGTTTATATTCTCTACTTGTTTAAAAATGTGTACCTGCTGGCTGTACACACATTTCTGAAAAGAGGGGAGACATTTTTCAACAGAAAATACTCTGACCAGTGGCACAGTGAACATACTGCAATATGGGTTTACGGGAATGGGAGCTTTTCTGAAAGTTTGGTATAGCACTGGGCACCAAAGTGAATGCGGGGTGTCGTAATAAGCCTACCACATATAAATGTTTAATTTCATCAGTCCTTTCAAGTGAGAAGCATTAATGGAGAAGCTAGATTAGCCTGGAGGAAAAAACAAGCGGTGAAGATGACAGTGATGATGGGTTCAGTGACGGCAGGTGCATCCCTGTTTATAATCGCCTCTGCTCTTCATCCCCTGGAATAAACAGTGACACAATGCCGGACACATGTGGATGCTTGCAGGGGCCGCCACACGCTAAACGCTAGTGCACGCAAAACACACAAGAACACACACACAAGAGCACACACAAGAGCACGCACAAGAGCAAACACGAGCACACACACAGTCTCTTATTCATACTTGCATAAAACACTAAACTTGCCAATCTTCTCCTACACTCCCAGTCCATCAGCCCACTCAAAACATCTGTAGCTCTCCTCAAAGGCAGCTCTAAAAGACATGGGTCTAGAGCAGTGTTTCCCAATGCTTCAGTTTCCGGGGAACCACTAAATCACAGGCAAACTCATGAGGACCATGAGTCACAAAGTTTTTGAAATAAAATACCTTGCAGCTCATAATGAGTCGACGTTATCAGTGAATGTAATAGATACAGGACTATTCTTGTTATCAACCAAGATGTAATAAAAATAAAAATAATAACGGTTGGCAGTATTCACTATGTATGATTAAAAAAAAGTCATTACAGACCACATGCAGTACCACGGCAGCAACCAGGTTGAAAACCCATGACCAAGAGAAACATCCTACATCATTCATGCTCTCAGAGAGGTAATTCGGTTTCTGTTTGTAAGGAAGAGAAAAGGGGAATGAAAAAGAAAAGAAAAAGTGTACATCTAACAACAGAACAGGGCCTTTGGCAAAGCCCTATAGGATCAAATCCAATTCTGGCTAGATACACATTAAGCCCTGTCACTCAACAGCACTAGCTGCCCGTGGAGCAGAGAGAGGAATGTTGAAGAGACTGCTTGTGCTGGTGGGAGCTTCTCTCTCAGGAGCAGGGGAAGAAGAGCACACACACACACACACACACACAAACACTGTCAGACGCAAACACGCAAAGATGGTGTGTGCGCATGCACACAAGGGATGAAGTGCGCACCCATCCCTTAAGGCCATAATTCACATCCCAGCACCAGGCACCGCAGCCAATCAAATTCGCCCGGGACCAAGACGCCACCACACTGAGATCACTACCGTTGGCAAAATCTAACACAGACAAACACAGAGAGATGATACATGATACACATTTCTAACACTACAACCAAAAACCAACACTCCTAAACATGAAACGCCTACCTCAACTAAAGAAAGGACAATTGAATGTCTGATTAGCTAGGTCTATGCCTTCCAGTGCGAAACGCCCATAATGTACAGTCACAAAGCATTAACAAGTCTATTTACTTTAGTGCTGGATTTTAGCTAATTATCTTGACTACACAAGTAATTACCTTCACTTCAAAGGCTCAGGATGCATCCCAAATGGCTCCCTATTTACTACTTAGTGTACTTCACCATATGGGCCTGGTCAGAGGTAGTGCATCAAACACAGTAGCCGGGTGCCATCTGGGACTCCTCCAAGAAGCCTGCTCCCATAGCTTCCTGTGCAGATTGATGTATGGCATTCACACGTAATTGGCTGATCATGCTACTGTGTTTGATCAACGGACATGTGAGAAGAGCCCCAACAGTTTCAGTACTAAACACACACACACACACACACACACACACACACACACACAAACTCTTACAGACGTGCACACACACACCCACACCCATTTTAATTTGAGAGGTGGGAGGGATGTTACACATAGAAATTAACATCTTGCATCACTTCATGATGGTTAATAAAGGTGTCACAGACCTACAACAGGGATCAGTAACAGGCAGATTTCCGTTAAGGGCTAAAAAAAGACCAAAATCACCAGGAATCATACCCAGTAAAATAAGAGAAATTATGTAATCATGTTGCAATGTAATGAAGGCGTCCTATTAAATTTTTATTCCTTATTTGGGGTTGCAGTGTACAAGTATTTTTCATAATTATAATTATTTTCAGAGCTCTCGACATCTACAAAAATCACCCTGAAGCTGTATCTCTCCCTGACCAACAACCAGTTGACAGAACTGCGTTACATCAGTAGGTTCCAAACACACAACAAGGAATCCATTGTTTTAGACTGTGGAGTGCTACAATGTGACAGAATGATATTCAAAGACTTCCATTTCTGTTCTTTTGAAGTTGTTTGTTTGGCCTACCTTGGAAACACTCCATTTCCATTTTCCCTCTGTGGTACGTTTAAGCACGGTGCATAAATATTTATATTTTCTACCTAATCTACCTTCGGCCAAGCTAGTGTATCACCATAGCCACAGGACAACAGGCCTATGGGGATAGGAGGAATATATTAGAGGAGAATGCTGAATATTTGCCAAAGTTTGTGTGTTTCTCTGTTGAAAGTTAGAATGTTTGTGTGTCAGTTCTATGCAAAAGAGGTGTTTTTTTTAAATACCCTTCCACTGAAATATTCTATTTCAACTTATCCATTTGTCTTCTTGTTGCATGGTCCTGAGGAGATTCCTCTCATCAACGTGTGTCACTCCCCTGCGCAATTTTGAATAAAAACATTTGAGTTTGTGAGTGTGTGTGTGTGTGTACACATGCTTGGCAATGTGAAATGTGTAAAACTACTGACATTCCTTATTCCTTCCTAACCTGCGTTTGGTGACATCTCTGTGTTGGTGAGATTAGGCATTCATTCCCTCCCCTCCTCTTCTTCTCTACGCGTCACTACGGTTTCACCTGCTAGCTGCCTCGGAGCCATCCTATCAACCTATCAGGCAAGGCAATGTTACGCACTCCGAGCCCCAGGGCCTGTCATGCTCGGTAGCCTGCGGCACGGTGTGTGAGTATTTGAAAGAAAGCGTCTGTGCGTGCGTTTGTGCATCCGCGCGAACGTGGGTTTGCGTGTGGCGGCAAGTTTGCGCGAGTGTGCCTGTGGTGCTGCATGCTACTAGGCTAATTAGAAGGCTGTCAACTCTGTCAAAGTCATCTGATGACACTGATGTTGGAGATTGATATTCACGCTTGACTCCCCCGTCCTCTCTCTCCACCTGAGTGCTTGCCGTTGTGTTGTTTACTTGCCTGCACAATTAGTATCTGATTGTTGATAGTCGGAGGACTGAGTGAGGACGTCTCACTGTGCAACCTGATGATTGAGAGGTTGGGGGAATATTCCGCTGAATGTCACAGGCAACTTATTTTTGATATTGCATAAAATTACCGTGAAACCCACCAACCAATAGGTTAATTTACTGCTGCCGTTTCATTCTGTGATAGAAAAAAACAATCTTCTCTAAGAGAAGTAAATTGGCAGATTCCAATAAAAGTTTACCAATAATGACTTACAATGAGTGAACGTTTTCATATTTTGTAATTATGTATGAAAAGTGCAGCTTTTTTGCGTTATGGTGGGGGGGGGGCATGCTACAAACACAGAATGGTGTGAGAGTATACTGGGGGTCATTAAAAATGTTACGAGTAGACCTCTATTTGAGTTGAATGATAAACTCATTTACAAACTGCTGAAAAGACCAGCTGATCCTCCTAGGGTATTATATTCTATAGCATCTTGGAAACACTGAGATACAAGTTTGAGGTTTTTTTTCTTTTCTATGTGGCTTGTTCTCCCTGCTAGTTCTCCCTGCTTGTTCTCCCTGCTCTCTGTTAAAAAGTGAACTTTCTGATGGAACAGGGAAAGTGCCTCAGGTGTAGTTGTTTTAATTGGGGTTATTAATTAGAATTATTTCTAATGGGTGAGTTTACCATCTGTTGACACGAAGGCTGCTATGTGTACAGGCTACATGTTAACCAAGCTGAATTTTCAGTACATTTACGATACACTAGCTGATTGAAGGATCTCTCATATGCCAGGGATCTTGTACTAATTTTCTATGGAGCCACAGTGCCATTATGTGGAGAGTGTTAGAATGGCACCATCTGAATCAGGTAAGACGCATTTGGAAATGTCTAATATTGTATGCGGTCACTAATCTAACTGGATTCATGTTAAGTAATAAACAACTGCACAGGAGGTAATTTTTGATGCAGCCACTCTCCCTTGAAGTAATTGGTTAAGTCTTAAAATAATTGGATCTGTGAAAGTATAGGAATTGCCTTACCTACTGTATGTACTCAACTGACAACTTGAAAGTTAAACATTTCTTGGTTTGTGTGCGAGAACAAATCATTGGGGAGGCCTTATTTTATTCCTTTTATTAGAGGGTGTTGAATCAGGGGTTTCTTCAAGTAGTTATTAAAAGAGCACTGTGGTCAAACGATCATCTAAAATCTCTTTCCAGCTGAAAAGTCACACCTTGGAAACATATCATAGGATAAGAAGAAAAAATAAGACAACCGATATCTGCCTGTCAAAACAGGGAAAGAGGCACATCCACCTAGCCAAACAGCCTTCTGCTCACCTGAACCTTATTTTGATTTGGATTTGTGGGAAGATATTGGCGACAAGTTCTGAATCTCAAATTGCATACAATGCATATTTACACTGCTCAACAAAATTAAGGGAACACTTAAATCATACATCGGGTCTCGATGAACAAAATATATTCAAGACCAAAATCTTTACTGTACATTGTGTAATTCATTGAGAACAAAATGACAAAACAACGTTCAGTGGAAACCAAAATCACCAACCGATTGAGGGCTGCCAGACCTGGATCAGGGCATCAGTGAGCTCCTGGACAGTCACTGGAGCTACTTGGCGACGCCGGATGCACTGATACATAACTTCCCAGAGGTTCTCAATAGGATTCAGGTCTGGGGAACGTGAGGGCCAGTCAATGGCATCAATGTGTTCGTCATCCAGGAACTGCCTACACACCCTGGCCACATAAGGCCGGGCATTGTCCTGCACCAGGAGGAACCCAGGGCCCACTGCACCAGCGTAAGGTCTGACGATGGGTGTGAGGTTTTCATCCCAGTACCTAACAGCAGTCAGGGTACTGTTGGCTAGGTCGTGGAGGTCTGTGCGACCCTCCAAGGATATGCCTCCCCAGACCATCACTGACCCACTGCCAAACCGGTCATGCTGGATGATGTTGCAGGCAGCATAATGTTCACCACAGCATCTCCAGACTGTCATGTCTGTCACAAGTGCTCAGTGTGAACTTGCTCTTATCTGTGAAGAGAACGGTGCCAATTCTGGTGAATGCCAATCGTGCTGGGCTGTGAGCACAGGTCCCACTAGGGGACATCGGGCCCTCTTGCCACCCTCATGGAGTCTGTTTCTGACAGTTTGGTCAGAAACATTCACACCAATAGCCCGCTGGAGGTCATTTTGTAGGACTCTGGCAGTGCTCCTCCTGTTCCTCCTCGCACAAAGGAGCAGATACTGGTCCTGCTGCTGGGTTGATGCCCTTCTACGGCCCTGTCTAGCTCTCCTCATGTAACAGCCTGTCTCCTGGTATCTCCTCCATGCTCTTGAGACTGTAACAGGAGACACAGCAAACCTTGCGACGGCACGTATGGATGTGCCGTTCTGGAGGAGCTGACTACCTGTGCAACCTGAATGGGCTACAGGTACCGCCTTATGCTACCAGTAGTGACAAGGACACTAGCAAAATGCAAAACTAGAGAAGAATCAGTCAGGAAGGATAAGGAGAGAGCAATTATCTGGCCACCACCTGCAAAACCATTCCCTTTTTGGGGGTTGTCTTTCTGTAGCCTCTCCAGAGTACCTGTTGTCACTTTCATTTGCACCAAAACAGGTGACATTGTTTCACAATCGCTTATGCTTCCTAACTGGACAGATTGATGTCCCTGAAGTTTAATTGACTTCGTGTTATATTGTGATGATTACATGTTCCCTTAATTTTTTTTGAGTAGTGTATATAGAATGCCATAAGATTGTCCCAAACCATAGTACACAAACAATAGCATGCCAAAAGTGCCCGGATGGTGTACTATTTCTGGTGGATTTTCGAAGTATGCATCCTTGCATACTCCTTGCATGCGTTTTTTGGGGAAATACAGACCACAACCCATTGCGCAGTACGAAGGATTTGCACATTTCTCTCATCTTTTCATTTGATGAAAACATTACTTATCGTCACCTATAGTGATAGTTATCGCATCAATGTCATTCACATATGAAAGAAAAACCAATGTTGTTATGCCATGAAATAGATTTGGCAGTGTAAAGTTCTTCAGTCTCGCTAGCATGGGTCCAATTCTCATAACTATTCCAAGTAGTAAGATACAAGTATTACCGGTTTGTTAAGATATTAAAACGGCCAGTGGCAAAAGCCATACAGTTCATAGATGCTATTCGTCGTGGAAGTTAAATATTCATAAAAAACTGTAGTTAATTTAACACAATGCTTAATGGTGTCTAGCTACGTATTAAAACTGGACGTGAGGTTAATGCGCGACAAAGTTATCTAATGAGACACAATTTTATGACAAGGTTGTATGTCCCAATACTTGCATACTATTTACTAAACAGTACGTACTAAGCTATTTGCTAAACAGTATTTGCAGTACGTAGTATGTGATTTGAGATTCAGCCAAGGTGAGGTCACCTTTAGACAAAATAAGGCAACTTTTTTAAAACAGTGTGTTTTTGGAGGAGCTTGTCAGTTTCAGTGGGATGATCATGTGACTGGAATGCACCTTTAAAAATATTCTTAGTATTCAAGCACGGCATGAATATTTGAACCTCTTAACATTTTTCAGTCAGCTTTCTATCACCTGGCGATGTACTGCTTCCTATTATGTCACTCTGCGAACAACATTACATCCTTCTCTAGAGTGGATCCTGAGTTGCTCCAGAACCAAATAGTTTATAATAAAAAAGAACCACATTGCTCAGTGGTTTTATATCCTCTCTTTTTATTATCATTGTCCTGATAAAATAAAATAAAAAGGAAGAGTCCCAGCAAATTTTTTCAAGACCTGATTTAAAATAAAAAATAATATATATTTTTTAGTTGAGTAAGTATAAAAGAAAGTATCCCAAACAGCCCATTGCTACCCAGAAAAATAACCTATTAAAAAAGAATGTTATGAAGTCCTACAGCTAAACTGTCAAAATGACCCAGAAGTAACTGTTAAAAAAGGCAACTCAATGATTCACCACATAATGTGCCAAAAACCACTATAAAAACTAACACGATTCTCCAAACGTAAAGTAATGCAACTTTAGAATAAATAAACACAGGCCCATCTTCCTGTGTCTACACTTAAAAGGTCCTAGAAGTAACAGTCAAATTCATAATGTATAAAATACATTTCACTTTTTTTTGCAATAAACCTATACATCACACGCACAAACAAATGAATCAAAGTATTAAAAAACTCTGGGCAGCACGTTTTTTTGGTTTTTTGAGAACAACGCACTTTCGGTTTCCATAAGAACAAAACACTTCCCATCAGGTGAGCATCTGAATTATACAGATATATATTCAATTATATAAATATGTACGAACAAAAATATACTAAAACCATTGTAAAAACATCTTCTGATTACAAAAGGATTAATGCCAAATGGAAGCTTCTTTTTTATCAACTTCAATAACTTAAAAGAATATTATACCAAAAATGTCACGGTAAATACTTAAAGAAAAGAAAACATTTTAGCCCCGTTATTTTACACTGCTATGGCTTTTTACACCGTTTTTTCACAACACTCGTAAAAACCACACCGCAGTGCTCACATAAGTCACCAAAAGTATAAATACTTTTGTTACAGTTAAGAAAACCCACTGTACAGTACCAATTTCTTTCAATCTACAAAATAAGTTAGTAAGGCAAATATTACAGTTATTTACAAAGTTCATTTAAATACATAGTAGTTACTGTTGAGTGTAAATAAATGGCGTAGAGTAAGATGAGTGAGGTGAGAAAGAAGCAGCGATCTTGGCAGAGGCATGGTCATACAGGCATGGAGAAGGAGGATCATGGCAGCAGTCTTCCAGCACAGTCATAGGGTCAACGGGAAACATATAAAAACTTTTTAAAAACAGAAAAACTCAAATTAGCATCTGATATTTTTTGGGCAAGTCTGCATAACCCTCCCTGTATCAATGTGTTTCCTTCTTTTACGTTTGGTGCCTCATGAACATGAGCATGGAGAAAGGTAGATTTGGGGTGGGGGGGGGGGACTGGGGGGCTGGAGGGAAGGGTTGGGCACATTCATGAAAGCAGCAGCTGTCAGACCAGCAGGCGGGGCTGAGGAGGAAGAGTGGTTGACAAGCAACCCGGTAAACACAGTCAGCCAGGAAAGACCTCTGGAAAGACCGATGAAGAGGAGGGGAAAAGAAAGTAGGCAAGTCTTCGGTTGGGACGAGTATATATATATATATATATAGTCTGTGGTGTCTGCATGCATGCAAATGTATGCTTAAGTTCTGTCCACGTCTTCCAAACCGCACTCCGACTTTATGTGCGTTTGTGTGCGCGCGCGTCAGTCCACGTCACTCATGTCGCTGACAGGTTCGTCCTGGACAATGCTTAGGTGGTTCATGGCACGGTTGAAAGCGGTCTTAACAGCCTTGCGGATGCTAGACGTTCTGCCTTCCATCATCTTGATCTTGTCTATGGTCTTGTCGATCCCCAAAGGGACCATCTTAGACTTAGGAAGCCATTGCCTTACAAAAACAAAATCAAATAGATGGTTACACTTTATTTCATGATGATACAAATAGGTGAATGTAAAACATTCTCAAAAACACATTTCAAGGATGACAAATTATTCAACAGGCAATAAGATGATATAAAACATTTAGTATTGCAACTGACAAACAGTGTGGGAAAAGTGTGTGGCAATCTTAACAGAAGATCATTCCTTTTTGCAGTATATTGGAGAAAAACAAGTCCCTTACCAGCTGCGTTTGTTGTCGAAGAAGAGGACAAGGAAGAGTTTTTCTTCGTTCTTGTACTGCATCTGTTCTCCCACCCGGAGCACATCGAGGGGGGGCATCGGGATGGACACCCCGTTGTGCTGGCACCCCACCCTGGGCATGTTGGGATCGACAATCTACCAGGATGGGAGAAGGACCGCAGGGTTACTAGGGGGTGTTGTCTGAGCTCTTATAACACAAGATACTTACACACACACACCACTGGCGTTTGTGATGAAGAGGTGCGTCCACTAGGTCCTTTCAAACAAACATCAGGCCTGTTTCTTTGACAACTGTGCCATCCGGAGGAATTGGACGCAGACCTTGGTTTTACCTCACAATAAAAGGGGAGGCCAAAACAACGCTGTAGGGAGTGTGTCACCTCTTTGATACACAAACAGTTAGTGTGTGTGTGTGTGTGTGTGAGAATGTTGCTCACTCAGTCAAGATCCGTGAAGGGGGTAGCAAGCAGTGAAGAGTGAGGAGTAAGGAGAAGGCACTGTCACTCACCAAGGCAGGATAGGAGGGGTATCCGCTACATTTTGCCCAAACTAGCTTTAGAGGTTCCAGAACAACCGTTGCAGCACTAGCAGGCATCCAAATATTGCTGTTGCCAACTTCTATGGAAGCGGGAATAACGACAGTCAGGTTAGGATGGGTTCACTGCACACGGAGCGGAACACTCCCAGGCCCACGCTTACAAGTTAGTGACGTGGCGTCAATACAACACGTACGGGTCAAAGGTCAAATGCCCTCAGTACTCACTGGACACAATTGGGCGTAGTGTTTCACACTGTTGGGCGTAGTGTTTCACACGGCTCAACTCATTAGTGTGAAATGGGTTGTATGACGTCAACACAACATGCAATGGTTCTCAAGCCTTGTTCAGTACAATCCGACCGCTTCTCAGACGCTTTTTAAAAAGGTAGACTCGGTAGAATGGCGTCGACGCTGAAGGTATATGGCATAAATCACCACGCCCATCATGCCGTACCAAAGTAGAACCAACCTGTTTCCACGCGCAGACAGCGTGTCACCGTGGTGATGCTTGTGGCAGCGTCATTTTGCAGATTCGACCTGTATAAACGCCCACTAGTGCCCCACACGTCACTGCCACGTCCAACTTACCAGCGGCAATCCTGGCAGCTCTGGCAAAGTTCCCGTTTTCAATGCAGGCGATGAGCTCGTTCTTATCATCCACAGTGTTTCTCCGGACCAGGGCCGGTTTGCCCTTACCACATGTCGGCAGACTGAGAGTGCTGCTGAAATCAGGAAAACACATCCACCCTGTAGGTGAGTCACACTGCCGTGTATGACTGGCAACCAACGTACCTTCTGAAGACCACCAAAACACAGCCAAAACCTTTTCCGGACAACAATTTTAAGAGCTGCAGATTTGCAGCTTACATCTAGACTAGATGTATACAGTGATGTAATAGTTACACAGGCCAATAAACATGGTAAACTGACAGCACTATGAAAGTATGTTACATTTCTTATGACATGATTCATAGAAAACAATTACACTATTAAAAATGCCTTGCAACAGTGTGGGCTGGGCAACTCTGTTTAAGCTAAATGACGGTTGTAGGCTATTAAATGTGTTCTCCCTCAAAGCCCATGGTGAACACTTTCTGGTTAAATGAGCATGGAGATAGGAAGCACAACAACGTGATGAGATGGGCGTCAGGTCTTTGACGTTCCTAAGCCACGCACACACGCACGCACGCACGCACAGGCACACGTTCCCTTCCCAATTGCACTTGCAACTTTCTATGCGCCTCACGACTAGAGGAATATGTGTCGTCTCGCACAACAAGCAGACTAGGTAAATAGATCAAATATTTGGTATTTCTATTCATTACTTCTTTTCTTTGCAGAGGAAAATTACATGTGGAATGTTCTAGCATCTTCAAAGTGTGCCTCCGAGGAAATATAAAACGTTCAATTGTTTCTGGCATGGCGCCAATGATTGTGCCGTGGCGCAGCACCACAGACACACTACCGTTCAAAAGTTTGGGGTCACTTAGAAATGTCTTTGTTTTCCCAGGAAAACATACAACCCTGTCTCCAAAAAAGTTGAGACGCTTTGAAAAATACAAATAAAAACAGAATGCAGTGATGTGCAAATCATTTATACCTATATTAAATTGAAAATAGTACAAAGACAACATATCAAATGTTGAAAGTGGGAAATGTTATTTTTTTTGGAACAATACATGCCCATTTTGAATTTGATGCCAGCAACATGTTTCAAAAACGTTGGGACAGGGGCATGTTTACCACTGTGTTGCATCACCTCTTCTTTTAACAATACTCTGTAAGCGTTTGGAAGCTGAGGAGACCAATCGCTGTAGTTCTGAAAGTGAAATGTATTCCAATTCTTGCTTGATATAGGATTTCAGCTTCTCAACAGTTTGGGGTCTCCTTTACTGCAGGCAGGCCTGTTTAGCACAGGGACTCTTTTACTACAGAGCCATGCAGTTGTAATACGTGCAGAACGTGGTTTGGCATTGTCTTGCTGAAATAAGCAAGACCTTCCCTGAAAGATGTTGTCTGGGCTGCCAGTTGAGGACCTGTGAGGACTCTGTCTCTCAAACTAGACACTAATGCAGGGCTGCTCAATACTGTTCCTGGAGATCTACCATCCTGTAGGTTTTCTCTTCAACCCCCATTGTGACTAACCTGACTCGTGATTAGAATCAGTTTGCAAAATTAGGATTGGAGTGAAAACCTACAGGGTGGGGGCTCTCCAGGACCAGGATTGAGTAGCCCTGCACTAATGTATTTGTTCTCTTGCTCAGTTGTTCACCAGGGCCTCCCACTCATGGAATAGCCTGCATTTCTCAGAACAAGAATAGACTTACAAGCTTCAGAAGAAAGTTCTTCGTTTCTGCCCACTTTGAGCCTGTAAACGAATCCACAATGATGCTCCAGATTCTCAACTAGTCAAAAGAAGGCCAGTTTTATTGCTTCTTTAATCAGCACAACAGTTTTCAGCTGCGTTAACTTAACTGTAAAAGGGTTTTGTAATGATCAATTAGCCTTTTAAAATTATAAACGTGGATAAGCATTGGAACACAGGAGTGATGGTTGCTGATAATAGGCATCTGTACCCCTATGTAGACATTCCATTAAAAATCAATTTCCAGCTACAACAGTCATTACCAACATTAACAATGTCTACACTGTATTTCTGATCAATTTGATTTTATTTGAATGGACAAAGAATTTGCTTTTCTTTCAAAAAGAAGGACATTTCTAAGTGTCCCCAACCTTTTGAACAGTAGTGTAAATAAATGCAGGGGAATGGCTGGGGTGAGGTTTATGTACCTACCTGGTGCTGCCCAGCAGACTGCCACTAGATGAGAGGCTGGACTCCGAGGCGCAGCGTCTCCTGGGTTCTAGAGGCCTGCTGGTGCCCAGCTCCTTCTCAGTCTCCTCCATCACAAAACCATTAGACAAGCCTGAGAAGACAAATGAAGTGCAGGTTAGTCAGGACACTGATCAAATACCGACAATACCATAGACCTACAACTTTAAGCTTTTTAGAGTTATTTTTAGTTGATAATTCATGACAATATGCGTAAGGGAAATTGCTCAGTTCCTTCAGAATACTTACAACATTTTAGTTTTATGCAATTAACGCTCCCATCCAGGGCACCTTACAGTTACTACATTCATCTTAAAATAGCTTTAATTTTTTTCTTGAAGGTTTATCCATGAGTGTCATTAAGTACTACGTTTTCAAACAAAGGGAGATTAGCTCGAGTCCCGTCATGACAAGACCCCTATTTACCTGTGTCAAGGCGTTTAACGGGGGACTCGTCCTCCCTGTCTCTGTCCCCCTCGCTGTCCCCCCCACTCGCGCTGCGACTCCTCTTCCTGGTCCTGGGATGGAGAAGTGTCTCCAGCCTGGGGATCACCACTGACAGGAAGGTCTTAGTGCCCAGCTGAGGGCACCCAGTCTGGGCCTCGCCTCCTCCTGTCACCACCGGCTTCTTCACAGGGCTGGAGTTCTTCGACTTCCTGAAGAGCACAGCAGTGCGGCGGTTCACTGCCCCCGGTGGTTGGGCCAGGGCGCAGGGGGCCACCACACCTACGTCCCCCTCCAAGGGAAGCGGGGGATCCTGGGAGTCGGTGAGGCCGTTGAGAGGGGGATTGGGGCTGGTGGAGGAAGTGCTGTTTGGTTTCTCTTGTTCTAATTGGAGCTCTTGGTGGGTCTTGCTGTCGGGCGTCGGGCTAGGGGTGGGAGTGGGGTGCATTGGTTTGAGAGTAGGTGGTTCCGAGTTGTCCTCAGAGTTCAGAAGGGGAGGTAGGGAGTCCGAGGGTTCTAATTTAGGAGGTAATGATTTGTCACCTGTGAACGGGAACACAGTGACGAAACGCAGACATCATAACTTTACAAATAAATCACAAAGAAACATGAAAACTGAGAAATCTTCTTGAACGAAACACCAACATGCAGACATTAGAGCGACAATAGTATCCAACCCCATCAGGCAGACCAAGTTATACCCTGAGGCGAGGGATATCATGTGGGGTAGCATTAACAGACCACGTAGTAGCACATTAGCATGGCTCAGCACACTGCATGGTGTTTGATGGCGTGACTAACTCGGGGTTAGCATTTATGGTTCATTCTTAACCTAGCTCCAGTTAAATCTAGTTTCTGCTGACAAAACAAAGGAGCACATGACACTCCGGACACCATGTAACGACGTGCAACAGTGCCTGGAGATATAAGAGGGCTACATTATGAGGAAAAAGCCACCCTGCAGTCATAAAAATAGCATTTCTCCGATGCAGGTGCGGGGGGGGGACACCTACCCTCATCGTTGGATCTCGGTTCATTGATCTTAAGCCCCTCCCCCTCCCCCGCATAACTCCTCTCTGGATGGGAGGACGGGTTGGAGGAAAAGTGGGAGTGGCTCGGATGGGAGACCCTCCTCAGGTTCAGGCTCATCTCGCTGCGGACGTCGTTGATGGTCTTTTTAAGCAGTTTGAGGCGTTTGGAGCGCGAGGGGCTGGACTTCATGGAGGACGTCAGGTCCAGTTTCTCCAACAGCTCTTTCAGCTGCTCATCCAGGGGCATGTGCTGCCGGTTGGCCGGGACCAGTAACCGGTCCACTGGGAAAAGATCATCAGTTAGCACTGTCACCGAGTAATTTTGGTGGGACGTAAACTAAACAAATGTTCACCCTCGATAAGTGGAATTACGGAGTCCCTGGATTGGATCGGTGCAGACCCAATTTATTATAAATTAACTAATTTATCTATTACACTTCTACAGTGTTCTTGCTCTAAGGCCTTACCGTCCTCCCAGGTAAACGGCAGTGGCACTTCAATCTTGGGCGGTTCGGGCAAGTGCATCCCAGTGTCCTTCTCGAAACCGATTCGCAACACATCCCTCCGCGTCTTGCGGATCAAGGCGCCGCCCTGGTCTCGAAGACGCACAGCTGCCCGATGGAAGAAGGTGTCTTTACTGTTGTACTTCATGCAGTTAAAGACTATTAGGTTGAAGTCTGACTCAAAGTCATCCAGGTTGGTGTACACTTGGTCGTTGATGCGTTTCCTCATGGTGGAGAAGTCCATGGGGTTCTTGATGTGGTCCAGGTAATCAGGAACCTATGGAACATTGAGATATTTGTGTAAAATCCAGTCTGGCTCATCTTTTATCTACACAACTTCAATATACCTCCAGCATGGATAGAAGACACATGAAAAGTAACAAACAAAAAGGGTTTCTACACGATTAGTGAGAAATCTCGGTAACTAAGCCATACCTCTTTGACGTTGACCGGCTGGGCAAAGATCTTGGCCTGGTCCTTCTCCTGAAGCTGTTCAAGCACAGCCCTGAGCAGGATACTGAATGGAGTCAACTGGACCTCCAGCAAACTCTGCTGTAGCTTCATCTGAGAGAGGGACATCGGCATTATTCTATACTGTACGGCTGTAGAGTAAGAGATAGGGAGAGCTAGGGGTGGGGGCATGCGGGCCCAGGTCAAATTACAAACTTATAATTGTCTCGTGAGCTGTATTAATACATTGTTGGTTGCCGTGGGGGACAGTTTATCTGACCTACCTCCTCTCTCTTCAGTTTCTCCCTCTTTCGTATGAGCTCCAGGAGGAGCCTGGCTCTCTCCAGGTCGTGTCTGAGACGATGCCATTCCTTGAGCTGCTCTTTGAGAGCCCTGCTCTCCTCTTCACTCTCCTTCTGTTGTAGGAACGGCACACGACCAGAATCACGCATAAAGAGTTAGAAGGCTGTGCATCATAAAACATCAGGGATTGGAAACTGGACATTTCAACGGTAAGTAGGGGTACATTGGAATGAGACCAGAGTGGGAATGGAATGTACCAGTGGAGGACAAGGTTGTCAGAAACAGGGGCAAAAGTGCATGACTGACTGTCAAACTAACCGGCTGTGCCATGTGGGTTTTCTGGTGGCACTGTTGACTGGTCTGTAGTCGTCTGATGAGTGGTACTCCATTCCTGGCCTGTCTCTTTAGAGTCCAGTAGTTCAGAGCCAGCTCCACAAACGCTTTCTTCTTCTGCATAGACACTTGGTTGAGGATGGTGTTTAACCTGGGAAGAAGCCGAGACGAGAGCAAATATTTTTAAATGTTGCTAATTAAATTAAGTAAATGCCCATGTCTAAAACCAAATGACACCAGGTTTTTTTTAACCTTCTATACATGTGGTGCATTTTACATTCACTAATACAGCAGCAGATGATTATATTGTGCTCAGATGAATGGCGAGGTGAACTAATCAATCTACCTTTGCTGGGGAAAACTCGGCAAAGCCACAGGTAGGACTTCTTCCTCCAGCTGTGGTTCCACCCTCCTCTTCCTCTTCTGCCTGCCTTTCCTCCTCGCCCTGGTGCCGCGCTTCTTCTCTCCATTCAGAGGAGAACACAATCCGTTTTTAGGTGTCGCATCCTCGTAGATGCTGAGGGGCCTCTTGACGGAGCCGCTGGGCGTGTGGGCCCCGCAGAAGGCGGTCTTCTTCACCGAGAAGGTCGGCTCGCCGGTCTCCGTGACCTCCTTGACGGGCTCCATCTTCATGAACAGTCCGGCTTTCTGGGCGCAGCTGACGTGGAAGGCGATGTAGCAGTTAGCCTTGTGACACTGGATGCAGGCCCCGACGCCCTTCTCCTTACAGAGGTAGCAGGTGAGCTTCCAGCGGGCGGGTGGGATGTTACGCACTCCGTCAATGGGCTCGATGAAGACGGCGTTGGAGAACCCCACCTCCGGCACCCACAGTGCGCACACCACGTGGCCCCAGCGGTCGTCGTCGGTCTTCTTCACCGCGCCGCCTTTGTTGGGACAGAGCACGCAGTGCGCCGGCTGGGTGGGCGACTGGAGGCAGTGCCGGCACAGCCACTGGCCCTCCGGAACGTAGGGGACACCGTAACACTCCTGGTGCACGGCCAGGTTGCACATGTCACAGAAGAGGATGACGTTGCTGTCCTGGCCGTCACCGTCCATGCAGATGCAGCAGACGGCGTCCTCGTCTACGGTCAGCTTGTCCTGGCCCTGGCTCTCTTTCTCCATTCGGGACTCCTTCTCAAAGCGGTCCACCAGGAACTCAAACACGTTGTGGGACACCTGGTGGTCGGAGGGAGACAAGCAGCATTTGAAGATGGGTTTGGTTATTTGATGGGTTTGTTGGAAGAGTATTATTATTATTAATTCATGCTGCCACCTGTACGGCCACAAAAAATGTGCTTAAAAAAACACCTTGATACAACTAATCGTTTTGGCCTTGGGAAAACATTTACAGATAGAAACACTTGGAAATATGGACACTGATCTAGTATCCTTTGCTTGTATGCTGATTTTTATAACCATTTATAATTTATAACCATCACAGCAGTCTAAATCTCACCACAACGGTGTAGTTACGAGTATTGACAAGGGCCACGAACTGAAAAGTGTCTGAGATGCCCCATGGGCAAAGTAAATCTGCTAGGTTTTGGGGAGGCAGTGTCAGCAGGGATTTCCTGGTCTCACTGAACATAGGCAACACCCTCTACTTGGACGTCACCAATCACCTGAAACACAACCTTTACAAAACAGAGCTGCACTTCCTCTGTGGGAAGGCCTGTCTGCTCCAAGATTCCCCCATCGTGGATGACAAGTCCCCTCTGCAATATCTGATATCAGCATTATTTATTTTTTCAAGCATTCTTCCTATTCAGCACAAACTTTCCTGATTGCTGAAGATCAGTACTACATACTACTACTGAGTTGTGCGGTTCTTCAACCTAGATATTATAAGATAAATGCACTGAGATTGTCAGCAAAATGACAAACATGTCAAATGTAAAACAGCATTCCCATTTCAACAAAAAATACAGGCAGAGGAAGACATCAATAGGTGAAAAAATACAAAAGTACATCCCATGTGTGGTAACATTGAAAAGAATGCATAACAGCTCCTTTGGCTAAAATGAAAAGATTTCTGAGATACCACTTAATTTCACCACTTATCCTGACTGTTGAAAGCTACCCATGCCAAAACAGCTTGAAAGCGTGCAGCTTGATGCTGCCATTTATAATTTTCTATACAGCTTTAAAACTTCAAAACACCAAACTTAGTCATACAACAGACTGGCACAAATTGTCAAAAGATTGTTGATGGCATTTGTAGTTTTTGTAGTTATAAATTAACATAAAAACTCCTTCGATTTCAACAAGCTGTTTCAGCTACATCACCCGAACACTAACATGCAGACTTAACTTGGCTTCAAAACAAATTTCTGCAGCCATGGCTAATTCATGAATTAGGAAAGTTAATGTGCTAATTTAAGTGGGAGAAAAATACTTTCTGAACATCCAAAAATTCCTGCCAAAAAACATCCAGAATATTGAAACTAAGAGCATAAAATAAATATTGGAGCTGCTATAGAAAATACTAAAATGGATTCTAATAAAAGCCCTTTTCTAGTTATTTATACAAAGTTGTTATGCGTCATCTTACATTCATTTTTGTTTCTTTGGGGGAACAAGCAGGTCTGTCCCTGCTGTCTCCCATCATGAAGTTTAGGAATTCTGGGCAGGCCTACCTGGCTGACACCCTCACTCCTTCTCTTGTCGTTGACCAGGTCCAGCCAGACGTAGTCCTCTTCATCCATATCATACTCTACCTCCTCATCCAGCTCCTCAGATGTCTTTTCCACATACGTGTAATATGCCGGGGGCCTCCTGGGGACGGCTGGAAGATTATACTCCACCGTCCGGATTTTGGCCTCTGGAAGGGCCTTTGCCGGTGCTACATGTGCCGCTGTAGCTCCGTGTGCCGCGTGCTTATTTGCTGCCACTGCCGCGTTCCTCTTCTGCTGGCTGTTTTTCAACCGGACAGAGCGAAGCAGCGTCTGCTGAGGCTTCTCTGTGTTCTCCTTGTTGCTGTTGCACTCCATAATCTCCTGGGCTATGGGGTCGTCGTCCGAGATCACGTCCAGCTTGTCGTAGATGCTGATGCGGTGCACGCGGCCGTCGATCTCCATGTCCACCATGCGCTGGGCTTGGGCGTAGGTCAGAGTTGGTTTGTTCGGAGACGGACGGATTGGGGAGGGTGGCCGCTGAGGTACGGGGACTCTGTGGTGGCGAGCCTTCTTCCTCATCCTGGACACCTGAAGAGCCGCACGGCAGAAGAAAAGCAGGTACATCAGCTTGTATCCTAACACAATGAGGTACAGAAAACACAGCGCAGACATAGATTGCCATCCAAACACAATGTCATGTCAGCGGTGTTCACAATCTGTTGTTTTCGACTGGTTTCACTGGCCTGAGGAGTGAATTTGGGTATGGTTGAGGAGACAAACACCAAGATTATGTCAACAAGGATCAACAATTAGCCTATAGCAACTGAATTGACAGCTGGAAGATGGTGCATCTGTTGATCGATGAACTATGATCTGTTTTAGACAATTTAATCTACATGTGATCTTTGAACATTTCCTTGCATTTGAAACTAGAACGGAGTGTAAGTAAAACAAGAAAACTAGAGCATCTGTTAAGCCATATGACAAAAAAAAGTCACCTAAACGTATATTGAGGACAATGGGATAACGAAAAATGAAAAAGACATGGCTTATGTTCAAAAGATGTCCCACAACAAAAACATGTCCAGATTTCCCACAACAACAACAACAACGTGAGGTAACTGCTATGACCACGCGAACAGTGCAGGTCAACTGCTGTCCAGATAAGAGTTGAATGAAGTGTAAACCAAGAATCATTTCGGGAATGCCTATACGTAGATAATTAATTCGGCTTTATGTAGTTGTGTCCACAGTTAATCTTGATTTAAAAAAATATATATATTCATGGGCTAATAAACGTGAGGCTGCAAGATTCGGTCAGTTAAGAGCTAGGCCTAAACAAAAAAAAACAAGACACACAGGTTGTGCCTTGAGACAATAATTTAGGCTAATTGGTAACTTTGTTTCGTCTACTAGTGCCAGCTCAGTACCCCACCCACACGGACTATGAACTGCATAATAATAAATTGCACGCTTTCATTTAACATGGCTTTGAGAGGGTGTCTATTTTTTTCACCTGGCTGGCGAAAGAGCACCGAGATAGAGTAGCGTTACAATCAAATAGCGCATAGGAAGCAAGTGTGGGCTAGTCTCTAACAATAACACTACTAACGCTAGCTACAGTTAGCAACCTAGCAAATGGCGTCAAACAAAACAAGGCAAGGGAGCCCTTTAAAAGTAAATCGTGCTTTCCGCAACACCTGCAAAATTAATATAAGAATGGATGATCATGCTCTACATATAACAGAAGATAAGATGCATATAAAAAAGAAAACAAAACCACATACCTAAGTGCTACAAACAGTTTTGCTGATTGTAGATAGAAGCTAGTCAGCAGCCTTTGAAAGCAATGGCGATATGGCCTGCTCAGCGGCAGTAATTCCGTACACAATGTTTTCATCCAACGGGAGATGCTTAGGCTTTTTCAGTAATAAAGGAGAAGAATGCAGTTTGGTGACATCGGCGTCTGGGTAAATGCAATATTGTGTTCTATCATGAGCATAAAGGTATTTGCTGATGGACTATTCATGAGTCTGCCTATTTTGGCTTCCTCCCTAGAACCGTTTGAGGCTACGGCTACTGCAACTGCAACTGCAACTGCAACTGCAAGCTCTACCCTTCTCTGTGAAGCTAGCCACAAAAAATGTTAAAGCCACAATAGTGGAATTTGAGTCGAAATTTCAAAATAAAAGTGCCCAATTGGATAACTTCCAAATGGATTCAAACGCTAAAATCGTGCCATATTTGGACTAGATACTGCTAAAACGGTTGGAATGTTATTATACAGTTCAACAACAAAACAACATTTACTTAATTTCACGAACAAATCAATCTGTTAAAATTGCACTGTGGCTCTATTAGACTTCCGTATCGGTCTGCTCCATGACTATTAAAGCGAAATGAATAAAGCTGACAGTCTGCAACTAAACCCTACATTCAGGGGTTAAATTGGGTGGGAGCCAGCAGCACCAGCACATATATTGGAAATGAGACCTATGAGGAGCTGAGCTCCCGTACTCCCACTGGCCAAATAGCTTAACATTTTAGATATAACTGGAAAGTAGAAAGTATGGCTACACCTCTTCACGAATCCCAATTTAACCCCTGCCTATAGTCACTATCATTTCAAATCCAAGGCCCAAAAATGTTTTCCTTGTTCACATGTTTTTTAGAGTTCACTGTATATGTTTAGACCAATTGTAGTTTAATGTGAGACCCATCAATTTAGTTTCCTCAACCTGCCCAATCTCCACATTTTTCATTCTTGATCTAGATCAGATTTCAGGTAAGAAAGAGATCTGTCCCTAATACATGTTTTCAAGTATCTGTGGTCAAATGCATTGAGTACACAAGGCAAAATGTACAACATAAATTTTACATGCAAGTAAATCATGTCATTGAGTAGCCTATTTCATTGGTCCACAATCCATCGATGAGGCTTTGTAATGTAATCATGCCCCAATGCAATTATATAGTCATGTTCATTGACATTTTAACTGATTTATAATAATTCATATAATAGCATTAAACATTGTTTAGCATGATTTAGTTCAAATATTGCATGCTGTTACTGTTTGTATTCATTTTGCGTAACTTCCAAGGAGGCACTTTTAATATGAAGCCAAAACGCAAATTCTACTTGTGGCTAATCCTTGCTGTAGCATGGTTCATGTAGGTGAGTACTTCGGCTCTTCCCCCACAACAATGCAATGCTCGAGCGTAGTCCCACCCGTTACGCAGTACGCACAGCGCAGCTACGCACGGTGCTTGAGCCTAGAGGTCATGGGGTAGCGTGAGTAGGGGACCTCAGAAATCCCCATCTGCCCTATTGAGAAAGAACTGTCCTCTTCCTTTGAATCTCAGACAAAGCATGCAAGAGGATTTGCATTATGCGAAATCTAGTAATTTATTCAAGGTTTGTGTTGTCAAATTCACACGGAATGTATTTTTAATGCTGTTTTTAGACAAACTATAGATGTAGTTACATTTAAATTACACATTTGTGAACAATGGATTATAAAGCAATGCTTTCAATAAAACAAAATATGGTAAAACGCCTGTGATTCTGGAAATGAGAGACAACTCAAAATTGTCCGTATTCATTTGTTTAATTCATTACAAATTAAACACAATGTTTAGGCGTTTACCATTGGTCCTACGTCAGACCAGATCAGTATCCCTGTAAGAGATCAGTCCAGCTCTAGAAACAATTGGTAATGTTTAAATGTATTAACAGGGAAAACAAACAACAACACAGTCAGGAAAAATGATTATTGTTCGAAAACTGGCAATGGCATACGCACACGATGTCAATAACGTTCGGGAATAAAAATGTGTGCATACCGTTTCTACTAGCATATGGAAGTGGTGGTTAATCAACGAATGTTATGGTTTCTTATTAGCCCGGTCGCCATATTGTAAAACCCTTCAACCCAGTGACATCATAAAAGCGTGTTCTTCCGTCCAACGCTGTGTGGAGCTGCTACAGCTGAATGCGAACTGTTAAGGAGACAAAGCAGCGAAGTAATTCCCACTCTGGATCAATCGAATGTGTCATATTTAACTGTTTAGTAACCGAAACCAATTCAATTATACAGCAAGACTTCAAGGTACGTATGCTATCTTGCTCTAATAAGATTTCAATGGGTCTCTTTTTGAGACAACGTCGTCGTGAGTATTGTGCTGATTCGGTTGGTCCGTGTGGTTCTTCTGTTCTATTGCCAGGGCAGGATCTGGTTCTGCCTTACCAGGTTATTTGTGTGTGGCCTAGCTAGCTAGCTGTTGGCTCGAACAGAGTCCGTCCTACATTGAACACTGTCCCCAATTTGTAAATTGACTAATTGTATACGTTTCATCGGTGTGAAAAGTGTAGTCGTTAGTGAAGTTGTTATGCTTTCAGATTTGTTTTAGAAACCCATGTGACTGAAGTGTGCATGGATGTTTGTTTTTGTGTAACGACGTAGGTTTAATGACATAGCTAATGTTAGTTAGCTTCAGACTCTGACGTTGCTAACTTGGCTGGCTAGCTATCCAGCTTACAGAAAAATCTGTTATTTGATTCATAGCTACCTGTTAGGGTTGACAATAAACAATACACAAATAGACCTCACATTATTAATTGTGAGCTGAGTCGCTAAAGTTACTTAGCTAGCTACAATTTAAAAGCAAATTAATGCCAAACATCTTATCACTGGATGTTGCTAATAGTTGCGCTACCCGGAAAAGTTAGCCAGCTAATTTATGAGCTAACGCGACGTTGGATCAGGAAATAAGGCTCAGTACAGACTGTTATAGCTACTAGCTGCATCACAAACCAAGGCTACAGTACTTATAGTAATAGCAGATACCTAGCTGTCTGTCAGTCTTATAGGCTGATCTGCTAGAAGTTGGGCAGTATCTAGGGTAGTAAAAAAATGTAAGTATTCTTTCGTCCATATGCCAGTTAAGGTTATGATTTAATAAATGGTGAAATCGGATCATCTTTGTCGCTGGTGGATACGATATGGTAAAAACATTCATGATTGTTGGCTCACGGGCTGGATAAATGAATAAAGATTATTTATCTAGGTTGTATTATTTTTCTAGAAACATTCCTCAACGTCCCTGGTAGTTAAGTACAGTATACCGTTACATTTAAGGCGTTATTTCTCCCCCAAATGTTTACTTACTATGGCACCTGCATCGTTTAAACAGGTTATTCATTTGATAAACATTAACGAATAATTTTGTTTCCTATTGTGTTCTCTGCAATTCGTTAAGTGATGCACCAAAGTTAAAAGGATGCACCAAAATGGAAACCAATTAGATTTAAATTGGTTGGATGGTGGGTTTCAGTGGGACTCAGAACACCATCAAAGTCACTGTAGTTACAGGGCTGGCATAGGCTAGTATAATTTCACACTATCTACTATGCATTGCTGATATATTAGTGATGGCAATACATCTGATACAGTTCTGTTTGTTATCAAGATATTTGCTTGGTATGTCCATTTTTTCCTTTGCTGCTTACTCTTCATTGTCTTTGAATGGTGAGCCTACATGTTTTTAGCACAGACTGATTCAGTTGTTTTCTCACGTCATATTTTTCTGCAGACAGTATAGCAAGTAATACAGGACATTAAACCGCAATAGGCTACATCTAAAATTCTGAGAATCCCAGTACATACTGTATAGGCACCTATGAATAGAGATACTATTGTAAGGTCCTTGGCAATTCTCTGCTTATAGCCTAGCTACATACAGTAGCTACATGTTATATGAAACAATGTTACATGTGAACCACCTCATTATACCGAATAATTTTGATGCATGAAACAATTAATGAAATAAAAATGAGATCCATACAGCACATCTAGACAGGGCAACTGACACAAAGCACGCAGCTGATACAAGGGACAAAAGAACACCGCTATCACTAGAAACTGTTCCTATAGAGGAATGTAGGCCCTGTTTAAGGATCCAGTCTGGTTCTTTCAGATGATTTGGAAAGACATTCCAGAGATTGGGGCCAGTTGAGCTGAAAGCCTTATCCCCAGATGGAACAGAGCTTGGTCCTGGGTGCAGGCTGTCACTTGACCTGAGGGTGAGGATGGGGTTACAGAGGGAGAGCATTTCTTAATACGCAGCGGCATTGCCTTGACTAAACTGGAAAGTTAGCAATAGGGTTTTCAATTAAACCTGGAATGAGGCTGGGAGCTAATGCAGAGAAGCCTTCAGGGTGATTTGATGTTGTTTCTACACTCTCACCAGATTTCCACATGCTCTTCAGAATCATTGCAGATCTGTTCTGGATGTATTGGAGTTTTTAGTACCCATGCCATGGATCCAGTTGATTATTTTACACAAGTATATCAAATTTCTAGAGAAGGGCTTTATACTAATTTTGAAGTTATGATGAAATGCTCACACCTTTCATACAATGAATGGATGTAATTGGAACTAACTCCCTCTGGTGGTGATTTACTGATTGTGAACCCCACAAGAAAGGCTGTGATTGGTTAAGGACCAATACATTGTTTCTATGCATACAAAGGGTATACTGAAACAGTTATATTCATGTACATTGGTGTACATTTAAAGACCATTACATCCCAAGACAATTTTTCTTTTAGGTCTACAAAAATTCTGTGAGATGGTTGCTTTGATCGTTTGCAATTATACATTATACGGTATACTTTCTCAGGATGTACAAATGCCAGGTAAGCAAGGTTAGCAGTTTATAAAGGTTTTCTGGATTAATCAGGGAGTTATTCCCAAGGTAATGCCTGTTAACAGTTCCATTTGAATCAATGCACATTAACTGCCCATTATTATATGGGGGGAAAAAAACTCCTGGATACAGCATGTTGTATGTAGGCATGCGCAATGTTTCTGTGTTACCAGCCTAGTGTTTGGTTTGCAGCTGTTGGCATTTGTCTCAAAAACCTGATGTCTGCCTCTTCAACTTGGCGCCTACAACATGTCTTTTTAACCTGTTTTTCTTCCCTCAATATTCTGATTTCCAATTTGTGATTAATGCCCTACTTTATTCCAGAAACTCGGGACAGTCTATTTGTCTTCCGTAGCACATCCAATGCCGAACTGGTACTTTGCACACTGTTCGCTCAACCAGATTGTTTCAATCAGTCATTGTTTTACAAAAAACATAGCATCCTGGTCAATCCAACATAAGATAAAGACACAGCACATACCTGGTTTGTAGGTGACATGGCAGCCACTATCAAGTTGTCTTGTCCCCCTACATGTCGTTCATGATAGACAGTGACACTTTCCACAAAGGAATGTGAGATGTACACAAAGTTTAGATGCAAGGGGAAATGTGTTCATGGCCTTACTAGCGATTTGCAGTCCGCAAACGATTCATTCTTTTTAAAAATGCCCTGCAGTTCACCAACTGTGCACATCACCCTTTCAGCTTTTAAGGAAAACACTTCAGTCTAATAGTTGCAGCTGTAACCAAACCTTGTCTTAGTTATCAAAGAGTACTTTATTTGTATGCCATGCAGCTATACATGTACCTATTACAAAGCACACAAGTGTTAGTCACTAAGCTATTTTGTATTATTGTATTACTATCTTGTATTTAGGATCACAACTCAAGTTATCGTTTGCTGGTAGGGGGTCCTCAGTGCTCTGGGTGTTGCAGATTCTTGAATTGAGTCAACATTTGTCTTTTCATTGAATGATTGTCAGTAAATAGGTGACTTTCCTGTCACTAGCAAACCATTAGGGATTTTTTTCCCCTTCTAATTGACATACATGTTTGTGATACAATATTGTTTGTGATACATGTTTGTGATACAATATTGCAATGTTTTTGTCATTAGCTGATGTTTCAATGTTTGTTTTGACATCAGATTTTCATTTTTTGTCTCATTTCAGATCACACTACAAGAGTTGGAGATGTCTCTTAAAAAAATTGTCAATGGAGAAAACGCCGCAAACTTGTTCCTTCTGCCTGAAACGTTAGCTTGAGGAATGCTTACGCATCCATGATTCATGAACTTTTGCAAGCTGCATACGATAAAGTTTGATTTCCTTGGCAGAATTTTGGTCGGTTAAGATGGACGGAGAGGAAGAACTCTCTCTTAAGAGTGAAGATGTAGTAGACTCTGAAACAAATGGTATAGAACACAAGAAAAGAGAGGCCAAGGGAACATGTCTTAAAATCGAGGGTCAAGATGGCTATGTGTTTAAATCATACAGCATTTCCCCCCATGACACTGCAGATGCAAAAACCACCACTTGTCCTTCTACTACACTGGCTAAAGACTCTTCCACTGTGGCATCAATTCAGGGGGAGGAACAAGACAATTTACCTATTTCTCAGGTCGATGGACAATTACAAATTGAGTCTGTCAATAAAGCAGATGAGGCATGTGACAAAACTGATTCTCCTAGGCCTACTTCTCCAGCCACTTCAAACAAAAGCCTATGTTTAAACACTGAGGTAAAGATAGAAAATGACACGTCTCAGCATATCAAGGAAGAACAGGAGGATCCAAATATTTTAGAGGGGGCCCAAGAGGATGAAGGGTTATTGTATGATGGCTCTGTAGGCCCCTTTGTTACTAGAAACAATATGGAGGACAATACAGATGATTACAATAGTATGCTTAGTGGATACACAAGCACTCTTTATGATGTTGCGATGGATGCAGTCACCCAAAGCCTATTGTCATCCATTAGGAGTCCCGCTAACGCTAATCCAAGAAAGAAATCTCCTGCATGGAACCATTTCTGTATTTCTCCACGCGATAGTACCAAAGCAATCTGTATGTACTGTATGAAAGAGTTCAGTCGAGGTAAGAATGAGAAAGACCTCAGTACAAGTTGTTTAATGAGGCACGTACGAAGGGCTCACCCCACTGTGCTTTTACAAGATGGCGACCTCTCAAATACTCTCACTGCTTCTGTTGCCTCATCTTCAATACCTCCCTCAAACTCACCAAATAATGCAGATTTGGCAGCTAGCATTGCTACTCCCACCTCACAAAAGAACACTTCACCGTCCACCTCTTCAGCAGAGGGATCTGACATATCATCCAAAGAAGTGTTACCAAAACTCGAACCAAAACTAGAAATAGTTGCCAAAAATGACACTGGCACAGTCTCATCACATTCCGACATCCATAATGAAGAAGCCATGGATGGAGTAGGTTCTGACCGACACGTTGCAACTCCTAAAAACTCAAGTTCTCGTAGAAGATCAGCTGTGTGGAAGCATTTCTACCTGTCACCTGCTGACAGTTCCAAAGCAGTATGTATACACTGCATGAATGAATTTAGCAGGGGTAAAAATGGAAAGGACTTAGGCACTAGCTGTCTGATTCGCCATATGTGGAGGGCCCACAAAGAAATTGTAATCGAAGAAAATGGACAAGGCTCAAGCATTCCACCGCCATATACAAATCCACCAACACTGCTGTCTCGCATTCAACTTCAGCCTGACTCCATATTGGATATTAAAAAAGAAACCCCCTTTGTGCCATCTTCCCCAGAAACTATGTCTAACGAAGTGCCCCATAATGAAGAGGAAAGCATGGATGTTAAGTTGGAGTCTGATGACACAATGAACCAATCAGAACAAGAGTCCTCCCTCAATCTTTCCTTTAGACTTCATGGTGAAGACGTACATCTATCCTCCCCGTGTGATCTGTCAATAGAAGGTTCAGGTCTAAAAGAGGACATGGCAAGTTCTATTTTCCAACAAAACAAAAAAATAATGAAACGGGTTAAATCTGAAGTGTGGCACCATTTCATTGTCTCCCCAGTGGACCAGCTCAAAGCCCTCTGCCGATACTGCCCCTGTGTCATTAGCCGGGGAAAACGTGGAGACTTTGGAACCAGCTGTTTAATGAGGCATCTAATGAGAAGGCACCCTGATGTCCTCAGAAACCCAAAAAGCACATATGATAAGGACGACTCCTCCCTTCATCCCTACCGGACTCTCTCTGCCACTGAGGTTGGAACAGCCAAACTGACTAGCAGCCCTGCCAGAGAGAAAAAGCCACATAACTCTGTGTTTAGTAAAAAGACATCAAAACTGTGGAATCATTTTTCTATTTCTCTTGCTGATCCCACTAAGGTGGTTTGTTTGCACTGTAGCCGCACAATAAGCCGGGGGAAAAAGACGACAAACCTTGGAACTAGTTGCTTATTCAGGCACATGCAGAGATTTCATGGGCATGTTCTTGAAAGCAACAGTACTATCTCAGGTGATGTGCAGTCTGCTGAAAATCATGTTAAACAAGAACTTGCTGACACTTCTGTGTATGAAGAAAACTGTCAAAGATTTGATCAATACCACCCGGTTGCCAAAAAAATCACCAAACTCATAACAGAAATGCTTGCACTGGATCTTCAGCCATCTGCCCTAGTAGAGAATACTGGTTTGAACAGATTACTGGAGTACCTTCAACCTCAGTATTCTCTACCCTCCTCTTCATATTTCACCAGCACTGCCATACCAGACATGTATGAGAGGGTGAAGGAGGTTGTTCTTACACACCTTAAAGAGGCTGACAGTGGGATTGTCCATTTTACAGCGAGCATCTGGGTTACCAGTCAGAATCGGGAATATCTGACTCTTACTGCTCACTGGGTTTCATATGAATCCTCCGTTAAGCCTAAGGGTCATGACTTCCATTGCTCTGCTCTCCTAAGTGTATCACAGATAGGGTGTGACCATGACATGCTCAATATACAGAAGCAGCTTGAATACCTCTGGGATACCTGGATCAGCTCCTGTGGGCTGAATAAAGGATTCACTGTAACCGACAACAATACCATCGCAAATGTCCTGGAGGACAATGACCATGTCACCGTGCAGTGTTTTGGACACACCATAGACCTCATTGTGAGCGAAGCCATAAAGAGTCAGAGAATGGTCCAGAACCTTCTAAGCATTGCTCGGAAGATCTGTGAGCGTGTTTATCGCTCAGACAAAGCGAAGGAGAAGTTGGCCGAACTTCAAAAGGTTTACCAGCTACCTGAAAATGGCCTCATCCAGGACGTTCCCTCAAAATGGAAGACCTCCTTTTTCATGCTTGAACGTCTGGTGGAACAAAAGAAAGCAGTTGACGAGATGTCGATAGAGTGCAACTTCAGGGAAATGATCAGTTGCGACCAGTGGGAAGTGATGCAGTCTGTGTGCAATGCGTTGAAGCCATTTGAAGTGGCCTGCAGGGAGATGAGCAGTCGAACCGCCACTCTAGGCCAAGTCATACCACTGATACACATCCTCAACCGGAAAATAGACATGCTGTTTGACGAGACAATGGGCATCGATAACATGCTTAAGTCTCTGAAGGAAGCCATGGTGAGCCGGATGTCTTCGACCCTACACGACCCAAGGTACACTTGGGCGACAATGCTGGACCCACGGTACAAGACTTCCTTGTTCACGGAAGAAGAGGCGGAGCAATGCAAGCAGCATCTCATCTCAGAACTTGAGGTGTCCCTGCCTACCTCAGTTGAGAAAAAGCTTTCACTATCCAATGGATGTTGTGGAGAGGTCCCAGCTTCATCTAACGGCTCTCCCTCAAACAAAAAGGACAACCTCTGGGCGCTCATGGACGATATCAGAAACAAGATCAAACAGGAGGACAAGCCTAAATCATCAGAGCTGACAGTGTTGGAATACTTGGATGAGGACATCCTTGATCAAAGCTGTGATCCACTGGATTATTGGAACCTGAAGAAGTTACTGTGGCCGGACCTTGCCAAAGTAGCTGTCCGCTACGTGGGCTGCCCTCCCAGCGTTGTTCCTGCAGAGACCCTATTCAGCACAGCCAGTGTGAACTGTTCTCTGAATCAGCCCAGGCCATTACTAGAAAACATGGAGGGGATTCTCTTTCTAAAGGTCAACCTACCCTTAATTTATTATCAGTACTGATTAAACCCATTGCTTATGAGGAGCTCCTTATTAAGGACCTATTCATATAACTGTGAAATGGCTTTTAGATTCAGGGGTAACAAAATGAGAATAGATAATACACTGAGGTTCATTTTTCAAAACACAAGAGCCTTTGGAATTGTAAATGAGGGTTTTCTTACTTGCATTTTATGTATACTACTGTTGAAACACTTTAGAACTGACATCAGTCCAAGACTCAGTGAAAAGTGTGTCAGGGAGGGAGGGGTATCTAGCTGTAGGGGTTGTAAATATATATTGCTGTATCTTGATTTTTATTTTATTTTTTAATGTCAAGGTTGTCTTTTCTTGCTACTTGTGCCTTATCCAAACTACTTCAGGTCAAAATGCTGTAAATACTTTTTCTGATGCGCAAATTAAGTCATTCAATTTAAATGGCTTAATATAGTAGAGAAAAGTTTGTTTTTTCTAAATGAACACATGGCCCAAAAATAAATGCTGTGACTGAAAGATGTTTTAAGTTTATTATGTTATTTAATTCTTTCATTGTGAATTCGTGGCTCATGGTACTGTCGATTAGAAATAGCTTTTTTACTTGTTGAAATTATTCTTAATATTATGTAAAAAAATTGCTGTATTTTTCAGAATTAACAATTAGTTTGAAATGTCTCTTAAGCACAATTTTAAGTTTATTTTCAAGGGATTAAATTATGGGTTGTTGTCAAGATAATGTACTGTACATTTTTATAAATAATGATTTCTGAACTTGATTTGATAAATGTGTAACAATTCAGACTGGAACCATTAAAATGTTATGGTCATTTGTAAATAAAGGTTTTCCTTTATTAAACCTGTGGTTGCTATTCATGATGTATGTATTCTGCACAAGAAATATGTTCAGTAGAGGAGATTACCTGTTTCAATCCATTTTTGCAATCCATGTTGTTTACCTTTATTATCAAGCATTATTTATAGAGCCATAAGAACTCTGTCCACTTCTTGATTTTATTTTTACCTTTTGTCACAATGTTTTCAGATTTGTTTTCCCAAAACCTAATATGATAACCAAAGTGAACGTGGGCAAATAAAGATTGAAATGCTTATTTAAAGAACAACCTAAGTAACACCAAATGCCCCCTTGTAAAATTATGATTGTTCTATTATGTTCAATAACTGGTTGTGGGCAATGATTACAATCAAAAGATTCCTGTAGTTGTTGATTGGTGTTACCGCCAAGCACACTTGACCTTTGATCTGGGGCCAATACTGTGGAATGTAGGGTTTGTTTTTTTCACCAGACACGATAGGTTTGCCAAAACACCTGTTAAGACTTGAGGAAGAATGTATGATGGTCAGATGAGTTAAAGGTTGAACCTTTCAGAGGATGTGGCCAATCACTTTCATATGGGCATTGGTCGTTGCCTAGTTTTTAACTAAGATTAAGTATAGAAATGTTTGTTTGGTCATGGTCCCTTTATTTAACATTCGGTTTTGGTTGAAGATCAAAAAACTGACAAAAATAGAAAATGTATTAACCATGGTGGGATATTTTTGGGTCTATGACTAATCATTTAAGAAATGGCAGAAATACCCTTTTCTGCAAATACTGATAGAATAATCACAGTTAGGAAATCCAACAGTTTATTTGATCAAATAAGTTACCAATCATTATTGGTAAAAGGCTGAACTTATTCTGGTTACTTGAGTGATGCGTTGCTGGCATTTGACAACTTTTAACAATAGCAAATTTATCATAACCTAGGACATAGTACACGCACTGTATTTGCAAGCTGCTGGTTATGCACAGGGGCAGAGTGGTCACTTATTTAATCTGTTTTTTGTGGCAAACCTAAGTGTTAAAAATTATATGAAAATAAGATGTTTTGACTTTCAGTATATGAAGCAAAAAATAACCTTTAGTGTGCAAATATAACTGGTGAATGTTTTTCTGTGCAGATTTTAGAATTCTTGTGTGAAAGCCAATTGTACGAAAAACTAGCAACTGTATCAAAATGTTTGGCAATGGAAGTGTTCTTACTGGAAAGGGTTAGATACTACCTGCCAATTTTACTTGTGTTCATAGTCTGTGTTAATGGTTCTACAGATAGCTCTAAGTACTAGGTTACAGCACTGCATAAACATGGTAAACCCCTCCCATTTCACAATTCCTGTGTACCGCAATGTCTACATAAAATACACATGCTGCCAACATTGGCAGTATGTATAGAAGGGGATAATATTATCATTATGTTAAAAAAAAATGCATGAAACCTCTGATAGGTAAATGTTAAACTGGACCTAGACATCACTGTGACAGAGTAGCCAGGGGATTTTGTCTAAATTTGCAAAATTTACTTATCTGAAAACAGTCCGTTTAAAAAGCATTGGCTCAGTTAGCATGGTTGACGTGACTACTTAGCAAGGATTAAAAATGCTGGCATCAGCCAGATTATAATGAAGTGACGCAAGCACTGCCTTACAAGTCAAATCAAGATTTATACTTAAGAAAAAAGCTCAGAAGTCCATTGCTTAATGTGGTCTATATATATATATATATATATATATATATATATATATATATATATATATATATATATATATA
>JACXGI010001015.1:0-18539 GCA_016801175.1 Esox masquinongy | reverse complement strand
ACTTAACTAGTTAAAAGGAGAATTTCAGGTTAAGTGCATTATCATGGGTTACTCAGTTGAAGCTAATGAACAGTAGCCACACAATTGCTTAGCATGTGAATGGAGACTTTAAACTAGTATAGTAACATGTTTAATAGTTGTACGTACAGTGTAGCATTGACATAAAAACAGGTGATACTACCAATGTATCTTGACAATACCTGGCTCCAATGCACCTACATATCGCAATATTTAAAATAACAGAACACTACACTACTAACACTACTCAAAAAAATAAAATAAAAAATACTCAAATCACAATCCTTTGCTCAACTAGGATGCTTGGGGTTAGTGACTTTTTCTAGCAACACCAGTTTGTTTTCCAGCTTTATACTTAAGAAAGGGAACTGAAAGGCATTTAGTGCCATGTTGCTGTAACCTTGGATGAAGGCCAAAGGCTTGTGGGAGGCTTTGAGTAGTGCTACCTGGGTGCTATTAGCCTCCATCAAAACGTGGGAGTAAGTCTTCATATCCGGGTGACCAGGGCCAACATGTTCCCTCTTGTCATATCTAACAGTAAAAGAAGAACCCATTAGATGAATCCATAATATTTCTTCAGAAGGTCAGAAACAGTAATATTCTAGGAATAGGATACCATGTGAAACCAACCTCCAGTTTCTGTTCAGTTCTAAAAATCGTGACACTCCAGTTTGGGCAGCCAATACATCAATATGAACACAGACATCTAAGAAAAAATGATTTATTAAATGCAGCTTTATAGGCAAGTGACTCTGAAACAGTGACATTTGTATCACTCAGTACAATAGTGTAATTGACTTACCTGATGTAAATGGTACTAGTTTATGTAGTTCCTGCATCCCCCTTCCTCCGGGGTAGTTGTGATAGGACACATACAGAGATATGCTGGAGTAGGCACAATTTGTCAATAACTGGCAAACCACGATCAAGGAGCCAAGTTTATACATCCAAGATTTGTGGTAGTTGTTCAGACTGTAGGTCAAAATAATGAAAGGTTAAAATTATGATGTTGTTTATTCTACTTCTAAAGTTAATATGCCCCAGAAAAGAAAATGTTACAATCAACCTGTGAATCCAACATACAGGAGGCCAAAACGGTTCAAATATGTTTCTGAAACACTTTAATAGCCTAATCTCTGTTTTCAAATGTCCAATTTAGAAATATACCACCAACATTTGCTACACGGAATCTGTCCATGAGAAATGAATGACAGCCTCTATGCTTACATGAATGAGCAGCCCCGTGCAGCAACTATATTCAACACAGGGAATGTGTAGAGGATGAAGCGCAGCTCCTTATGGGGCAGGAAGGAGTACAGAAGAATAAACCCTACAGTAGGGAGCAGTAAGGCTTGTGACCGTCTGTCCAGTAGGCCTAGGGGGACAAACAGTATTGTGCTGCCTAGCGCACGAGGCAGAGCAGAATAGAAATACCACAGAAAGGGGGAGGTTTAATGGGGGTTTGAAGTCAAGGAAAGATAGCAGGTTGGTGTTGGTTTTCAGAGTCATGGAAAATTACCATCATAATACTAACAAAAACGATTATATGCCTACTTTGAATTGATCAAGCAGGCCTGTAAAGCTGCACTGCATTATTTAATTTGTTGACTAGTCTAGGCATTGTTTTTGCGTTTACAACAGGCATTTAGTGTTGTGAAGGATATTCCCCAGTTGGAGCTCTTGTTCAAGATGGTGTTGTACCACAGTACCTGGCCCTCGGGCCAAAGCAGCTTATTCCAGAAGAATGAGTCAATGCCAATAGTTAATGCTGAAAGAGACAGAGTACGCATTAAATGTTTATCTAAAGATAAAATACACAAATAACATTTCTAATCCTTAAGAACTACAGGATATGTATGATTTTGTTCCATGCAGCACAACACACCAGACTCGTTTTACTGCCATGTAGCTGATTTTAATTTATAATGGGAATGCACAATGACGGCAAAATGGTTAAAGTGTGGATTAACATCTTATGGCTCACCTAGTGACAGAGCTCCAGCAGGAATGGCGTAGAAAAGCAGCTGTCGGATCTCCAGCCTCCTGCTCAGTACTGACATGAGCAACATGAGACCCATATAAAGACAAAGCTCTGATCTGAGCACAATAATGACTACAGCAGAAAGGCCAACAAAGGACCTGTACCTCTGACCCATCCAAGCAGCAAACGCCAACAGGACTGAGGAGCAAAAAAAAAAAAAAAAGTTTTATTTGCTAAAATGGTTGAAGTCGTGGAAGTTTGACTAACTGATTGGAGCCTGATGTGGCTTGTCTACGTGTTGGAAAAAGTGTATGACTCCAAGATAGTTGTCTTCTACTACAAGCATGTACTCATACCTATTGGCAATGCAAATATGTTGGGGAGAGGTCTTGTGCTGTAGAACATTAGATGGAATTGTGAGGCACAGGTGAGACAGAACAGTCCTGCCACTGTTGACCCAAACTGTCTCCGAACCTCCCTCTGCATGGACCATAGAGCTAGTGTGACACACACTCCAAGGCAACTTCGGACTGGACAGAACAGGTACACATTAATTAATTTTATTAAGTGGATTGATTTGCAACATTCCAAACATTACAAGCTGTGCATGATGTAGTTAGCATGGCACAATGTACACAAAGAAGTAGTCCAGATGCAATGTTGTTTATCAAGATAATATAAAAGCAACATTTACCCATCAGCTGTGTGAAGAATTTCGAAGCCTCCAGTAGTGACAACAGATAGACCATTGGGGAGGAGACCACTGATAGAAACAAAGGTCCAAGGAATGTTCGTGGCACCACACCAGGGAATTCATGGTGGTCATACTGAGGCAGTGGAAAAGATAACTGTCAACAGCTTCAGCAACGGAGTTCTGGCATTATAGCTAGCTATATTGTGCTGTATTATTTATATACAGTATATGCTTGACATACCGTTTCCACTGCTGGCTAATGGGCAATGTAATTGACGGATACTTTTCGTCAGACGTGAACCCATTATAAAAACAATATTTTCAGTGAACAGATTCCGGTTCAGGCTTGTGTTTATAACTTGTTTGGCCAGGTGAAACTTTTTGTTGCTAGCTAGCAGTCTTTAGCTGATGAAAAGATGTGTAACATAGCTCAAATTCTTACCTTTTCAAAATCAAATCTGTGATAAAGAATGTCATGCACTGCCTGTAAGTTGAAACTCTCCTCTACTTTTGTAAAAGGACAAATAAACAAATGCAGTAGAGTCACTGAAATTAGTAAAAACAAAAGGGGTTGCCCAGACGCAACCCTCCTCTCCGCCATGACAGCACAGCATGAAGGGTTCGCATGCGCACAAACCCGTAGATTTGATTGGGAGAGGGAGTTCCGTTTAACTGAGCGGGTTGTACCGGGTTGTACCAGACCGTCAGTGAGCAAACCCGTATGGCCCGTCACATTATCAGGGAGGGAAATAGGCAGAATGTATAATCAGTTGTCATTGGGAAGGTTTCTTATATAATTACATATGTATTAATATGTATTCATTTACTACGATTAATATTATTTTGTTTCGTTACTATTGTTATTCTCCTAGCATTCTCGAGCAGCAACCTGAAAATAAGAAATGTGTTGTGTAGTTTGCTTTCTGTATCCTATCTATGGGACAATTATAGGTTTAAATTAAAAACACGCTTACAATCCCGAACGGGTGCGTGGGCCAGATAAATTAATTATCTTCCATAGCCACAGTAAAATATTTCGTTCCCCTCTTCAGGTTTTTCATAAACCATCCAATGTTTGCCCACGTCATCGACTGTCATCAGTTGACAGATTGATATATTATTATATGGTTAGTATGTAGGTATGGTACATTATGTCATGTCGGAACAGGGAAATGCGATAAAATGGCTAAAAACTGCGTATGTCGACAAGTTGGCAGCGTTTGAGAAGATCAAAAGTCCAGGCAAAGTGCTGACGAACAGATCTACATCATATTTCATCATTATTAATACCAATTCATTGTTAGTTGTAGATCAGTCAGCCATTGTGAAAAGATGTTGTCTTTTACAGTCAAAACACGTTGAAAATGCATACATCAGATAAAAAAAGAGATGCTAGGCAGGTGGCCTAACGATTAGAACACCCAAGTAAACAAACTGTTGCTAGATATAATATTTTTGAAGGCAAGTAAATAAAACAGTTGTGCAGTCCCTGAGCTGGACCGTTAACCCTAACTCTTCATTGCAATTGCTCCATCAATAATTCTGAGAGGTTGGGTTAAACGCTCACTTTTTGTCTTATGGACAACATGAGATGCGCTGATTAGCCTACTGTTCAATATGAGAAAGGCAGTCCACCCCGCTTTTGTCCAATGTCATGACTGCTATAGATTGGTTATTCCCGGGCTAGATAAATAGAACTCCCTAGAAAGGGGCATGCCGGGTGCGTTAATAGAACTCCCAGGTTTTCCCACGTGGGTAGAGAAAAGACTGTTGTCCCGCGCGTGGCGGCATATAATTGGTCTGCAATGTGACTGATGTGCAAAACGGCAAATCACGATAAGCCACAATCATATGAAGTGTCTGACGCGGAAACCTTTTTTGTTACGAATTTTTTTTTATTTATTCAACCGGCGTGTTAATATGACTTCTATACGCTTTGCATTGGTAACAATACCTAAATTCGAATGAATTGTTGTATCTGTGTGGATGTGTCTAGACTACTGTGCGGCACGTTTTGTAGGATAGCGAACATATTGGCCATTGGCTAAGGTGTATACTATGATATGAAACTTCATGTAATTCACTTGCTATCCAGCTAACGTTTACGTTAACTAAAATGCTATCATTCGGGCGGTTGTTGTGGCTGTTTTGTTGCTTAACTTTTATTTTACTTTCACAATGCACCTATGCAAAAGACCTAAAAAACTCATGTAACACCTGCAAACAGATAACTGATAACTTCAGTAAGGTAAGTTTGAAATGTTGTAGACTGATTGTATGTTATTCATGCTACAGTCGACTTTTATTGACCCGTGGGCAATTAATGATGCTGTTACTCTAATCGTTGATGATGCATTTATTAAGCTAAACCCTACTCTTCTGACCCTAAGGGAATGTACATGATATAATATGACGGAGCGGCATCATAACATGGTGCACTACTGAGTTAATTTGACCAATTGGAGCTAATGTTGGATTCGTTAGCCAACAGATTGTCTTTACACCAAGTTTATCAGACCCGATACTGCAGTCTGTTTTCACGACTGATCAACTGATTGCCATAATGTGTCTGGTCAGCTAGTCTTCATCGTCACCCGGCTGTTCCACAGGAATTTGACAGAACGAGAAAGCAGAACTTTGGTGGGGGAAACACGGCTTGGGAGGAGAGGGCACTTTCCAAATATGAGACAAGGTAAGGTTCCTATACCATTTGTCATACATAATTTCCCTTAATGATGGAGTATTGCTGTTCACAACACATTTTTTTGCCCATATCAGTGGTTGCTAAACACATTTGTCATGCAGACCCAGACCACATTTTGTCTGTCAACCCAGTGACACAATAAAAGTTGCTTTCTCTCCTTCTCCCCCTTTCCTCAGTGAGATCCGCCTCGTTGAGATTCTGGAGAATCTGTGTGAAAGCAGCAGCTTTGACTGTAACCACATGGTAGAGGAGCACGAGGACCACTTTGAGACCTGGTGGTTCAAGAGGTGATGCCCTGGCAATTCAGCTAGAAGAAGTGGGCAGGATGGTTCTCACTGTACTCGCACGAAACCCATTACAATGTATTTACTCAAGATCTGTTCTTCACCTGGGTCATAGCCTACTGACAAAATATTGTAGCACTCTGTATCACTTGTCTTTGTCCGTTTTGTGGAATCTCTGAACTTCTCGGACTTGTCTCTTCCAATCCAGGCAAACAAAGCATCCTGATCTGTATAAGTGGTTCTGCATTGATACCATCGAGGTGTGCTGTCCAAAGGGAACCTTTGGCCCCGATTGCAATGGTAAAGACACAGCCTCTTTCTAAACCACATTAGGTAAGTCATACTAACAAGACAATGATGTAGGAGAATCAGGCGTCCATGTCCCTTGCTCATCCTGACAGCCTGTGTTGGGGGTTCCGAGAAGCCTTGCCATGGGAACGGAATGTGTGACGGCGATGGAACCCGAGGGGGTAACGGCAGGTGCAGCTGTGACCATGGTTACAAGGGAGAGTTTTGCCTTGACTGCATTGACGGCTACTTCAACGAACTTCGGAATGACACATTTTCGCTATGCTCAGGTCCAGTATTTCCCGCTATAACTGTCAGCAGATCAACCAAGATAACCAATTCCAAATTGGCCATGGTCCTTACCTGGGTAGCATATGGTGCCCGGGGTGTAGGGTATGTTGTTAGGACGAAGAGCATGAATCTTCGGCTACGTTAACCACTCGGTCTCCTACCACAGAGTGCCATGTCTCCTGCAAGACATGCACTGGCATAACGAACGAGGACTGTGAGGAGTGCAAGAGCGGCTGGGAGGAGGATGATGAGGGGAAGTGTCTTGGTGAGAGAGCCACTTGATTCTTACCCATGGCATATTTACTGTTCCTTTCCATGAGGGATTGTTTGTCCCTTTGATGTGTTCAAGGTCCAACTTGCTGTCCCTGTTGCTTCTCGTGTTGTGAACTTAGATGTGAACGAGTGTTCTAAAGACCCATCACCCTGCAAAGTGGATGAGTACTGTCTGAACACGGATGGCTCGTTCTCTTGTGAAGGTACGTTAAATGTATGGTCTGCAGAGTTTTTCCTGGCTGAAAATTTGTCAAAGGTGGTACCCCATCCCCCACTACCCCGCGCTCTACCGGACGCCCCTCTGTGATAGACTTTATATAATATCTGGATACCCCTCTGTCATAGACTTTATGTAATGTCTGGCCACTTGATAAAGAACTATTATAGTGTTTAATCTGCCCTGTTGTCCATGTTCACTTGAGCAGCTAATGCACACTACAATGTCCTCCCTAATGCAACAGCAACCAAAAAAACAAGCAATAAATCTATTCTTTACATATTAACATGTTGCATATTTGATCTTTTTTTTTTTTTAACATATGTAGGATTTTACCCTCATGTTTTTTTTTTTGTTCTCCTCTGCCTGTCCAGGACTTGTGGACATTTTATTGGATTTAAGTGAATCCAGCCTATAGTTTCTGCTTGGCTGTTGTCCTAAGTCGCGTCTACTACTACTTAGCCAGATGATTACCCGCTGTGGCTTTTTCCTAAAGCATGTAACACTTCTGACCTTCTATTTACCTCCGTATGTCGTTGAATTGATACAGTAACGTTTTTAGGACTCACAATAAGAAAATATAATGAATGTTTGTCCACATTTTGACCTTGGCGTTTTCCGTCCTTTCTGGCAGCGTGTGACAAGGTGTGTTCCAGCTGTACTGGGGCCGGGCCTGATCAGTGCCAGAGCTGTGCTTCTGGGTACCAGGACACCGAGGGCTCCTGTACAGGTAGGACCTGCTGGAATACTGACTTAATGGCCTCTCATTTCCCTTCAGTCCCTCTATCTCATCTTCCTTGCTTGTTTCTTCCTCCTCCATACCTTCCTTTTGTCACGTGTGCGTTATTGTATCCTTGCGTCTCAGAGTTAGCCAGCTGTGTTTTTCCAGCCTGTGTACCTGGTTGGTCAGTAATAGAGAGGTAGCAGTCTTCGATGTAGAATAACTAATTCAGAGTAGAGGTTTGTCCGTAGTCTGGACTGTAAAATGCGGGATAATACAATAAAAAACCAACAGCCGTGCAGTGCTGTCCCTTAATTTATTTTCATGCTAACACTAGATCTATGCAGTCAAGTACATACTTTAATTGTACTTGTGTCATTTATGGTTTATATGAACTGGTTATTGCATGGTTATTGTTGAATAGATTTTGACACGCTTGTAACTTTGGCAGTCTAAAAACACTTTGTCAACTGTTGTGTATTTGTGTATTTGTTTTAAGATGTGAATGAGTGTGAGCAGCCTGATGTGTGTACTGAGGAGAACCAGGAGTGCGTGAACAACAAAGGGAGCTACGCCTGTATCTGCTCCAGCGGCTACAAGGAGCAGGAGGGAGTCTGTGTCAAACTACCAGAGTCAGGTAATCTGCAATACATAAATCTGGATGAGATAATTTACTTATTTTGAAGAGCATTTTACATGTGATCACAACACTAATCTAATGTGCTTTATGTTGCTTTGAGATTAATTCTACTTTTTAAGAGACAGATGATCTCATAAATAACATTTTTATGTCTCCGGGGTGGAGATCGGAGTTAGTTGAAGTTGGCATACCGCTAGCTTAGCATAATGTTACCAGTAGAGTAGCCACTAGCCAGGTCCACTTGAAAGCAGGGAAATATCACCTTATAACAGCTCCAACAGTGAGTGGATGGTTTATAGTCTTACAATGCTGTGCATAGGAATCAATATTTAATTGTTTTGTAATGTTACTGAATCATAAGAATCAAGATTCTTTCTACTTCCTTATTCTGTGTCCCAATGTTTCATAGATTCTCAAGGTGACATTCTCTTGCACAAGTGGGGTGCGGAAGTAATCCTAACCCGTTTAAATCAGTGTTGCAAAGCCCAATTTCAATAAATGTCTGTAGTTAAAGTAGTAATTGAGCACCCTGCGCACACGCAATTTTCAGTGGCTTCTAGTTGGTTAATAATTATATCATATAAGTATTGTCCAGCAGGCATTTCAAACTGTCTTCCCAGCTAATAAGAAAATGCTTTTTCTTTTTTAAATGAACAAAATCTAACATGTACATTTTTGGACTTATTAGTTTGTGCCGATTTTACAAGTTTTCCTTTACATTCGGGCATGTGTGTAGTTCTATATTGTAACTGTCTCAATTGCACTGACTGTATGCTCAACGACACCATAATTGGACAGAGCTTTGCATACAACCGTTACGCAGGTTAAGTAGAATAACTAAATCATATTGTCCCATTACCCCTTGAAAGTGTTGCCTTCAATTAACTCTGTTTCTTGTATAATCAGCCTTACCAACAGCAAGCATGATTGCCATTATATCAAAATCAAATACCTAAGCAGGTTAACAGGTTACTGGGAGATTCTGGCAGTTAAGCCTGAAGCAAACACTATTATATGTGTATGGCTGCCTTTAGCTTTCTTCATACTGCACATAGAGATCTAAAAATAGTATCCACAAGTTCTTTAGACTCTGGGTAAGTATAAAAGCCAGAATCTTGCAGTATCCCTTCAAGTTACACTGTAGCTGCTACTAGCTACTACAGTAATGGTATACTTCTCTCTATGAAATACTGCAGGTGCAGTTCTATCAGATGACTCTTGGTTCTCTTGGTTGATGCAGTATTTGACATCAGGTCATGATCAAGCAAGTATGTGCTGGAATTAGAACAACTTTAATGTCTTAACCTTTAGCAGCATATACACATGGGTGATTCCAGTGTTAGATTTGCATGCAAAATCTGAATTTTGTAATTCATAGAAAAGGCTCAGCTGAACACCTGCTGAAATTGTCCATTGTTTCTTCAGCGAGGATAATTGGCCAGTTTTAAATAAACTAATCTGCAGTATATTAATGCTTATCAAAATTATCTTTGTTATAATTTGGGATCTTTATTAAAGGTCAGCAGAAGTTTTGCATTTTAGAATTGCATAATTAATTAGCCTGAGTACTATAAGCCTGGCCCAACATTCTATCGTTTTGTGTTTAATTACATTTTCTTCATTATGCATACAGTGTCCGACAAACCTATACATTTGAATCTAAACAGACTTTTGTATTTAAAAAAAACAGTATTCAGATGATTGAACCCTTCTAATCTTTTGATCTAAATACAGTACTACCACATCAGATTTGTCATCGTTTTCAAGACCACATGTTAATTACCTAATTTTTAAGATTTAAAATATTTTTTTTCTGTAAGTGTAAACAATACTTTGCAGAATAAATACAAAATGTTTTGTACTGTACGCACAAACCTCTGAAGCTAAGATATAATGCATTACTGTCCATAACATTCACAACCAATGGTATGTATATCACAATTGTCCAAAAGCTTGAAGAAAATTGTTTTTACAGAGATGTCATGTAATCCCATGTAAGATGCACGTTATGCAGTAACAGTTCATAAAATATGTCACGTTTCATTGCCCGTCCCAGTTACCCCTCAACATTTTTCATTTTATTTTTCGATGCTCAGATTGACATTGCGGAATCACCCAATTGCAATTGCACAATAAAATCAAAAATAGATAAGCGAATGAGTTGTTGGGACTACCTGAGGTGGACAGTTGTTATTTTAAGTGCTTGTGTTTTTTTTCTCTATTGTAGAATTAAATGAGAAAGAGGTTAAAACAGGAACACGGCCAGAAGAGCATGACGACCTTTGAACTCAGGAAATGACCAAACTGGGGAGAGCTTTTGGAGTAAATTATGTCTCCCGTGCGAGTACATCTCTATAGCTCACAGCATCAGGATATCTTGAGGCCACTCCTTTAAAAGCATTGGAACAACGCTGGCAATTAATCTGCACTCAACATTCATACTTTACCCAAGTAGAGACTTTTATACCTGTGGACCATGGAGGGACAGCCAACAGAATGGCTGAGAAAAGAAAGCTTCAAACCCTAAGGATGTTGCTTCTTGTCATTTTCTTCTGCAGCTATGGCTAATCCAATGTTTTGTCAACTGTTGTCTGGTTTTTAAATGCAGGATTTCGAAGGTAATTCAAATGTAAATTCAAATAAAGTTGGAAAATTGAACGGACTATGCGTTCAGTCTGATTTATGGAGCTTTGTGGAAAAGCAGTGCATAAGGCCACCCCATGGCTGCGCTAATTTGAAATACTGTTGTTGTAGTTCTCTAATGTGAACTCAGAGGGGCGCTCTGACCACACAATACATTTCTAATCAGCTGTGAGTCAGATGAATGGACAGAAAGAAACCCTGTTTTTGTTTTGTCTGATGTGAAATAGATGGGTTAGACCATTTCAAAGATTGATCCTGATCCAGAATCCCATTTCAATCGTTGTCTGCTGCTGATCAAAGGCAGCATATCTCAATGACCTGCTTTCTCATGTGTGCCCTCTCTGAATAGGCTACCGCTGGGTTCCTGGGCGATGATGTAAGTTGTTATGTCTTTGCAGCTTCAGAGCTGTTTGAGGAGCCAGTTGAAACCTGCCCTGACTGGTCTTTTCCACTGAAGACACATCCTCAACATCCTCCCCCCTCCCTACTTATCCCCCCCCATCTCATCTCTTGTCTGTGATGCCGTACCAGTGTTTTATCTTCTCATGAAAGCAGTGCGGGCGAAAAGTGCGATTTGAGGTTACAAGAAACCTCAATGCTTTTTCCCGGTCACCATCCTTGTGTCCATGGTAGCTTTGGTTTTGTTTTGGCATCCCCAACGCAACACTATGAGTCAGTCTTGGGACAAGTTGTCCCTGCTAATGCTTTAATTGCGGGCAGGCTAACCGAAAGGCAAAGGGGGAGGGGTCAGACTTATTGGGCTGCTGGTGGTGGGGGGTTCAATGGTTGTTGACAACTGTTGCTGGGCGACAACCTGTTTGAACTACACTGGAATGTTGACATGCAGTTGTCAAAGTGCCTCATTGGTTGGTTGAGCGAGGTGAGGGTGATTTTTGCAGGAGTGCGCCCCTAGGTTTTTAGCAAGCACAGTGAACTTGCATTATTGTGCTGTCCTCAGGTTATAATAACAGTTGTGTAACATTCCACACGAGGCCAAGATGGAACGCAGAGGTGAAACAATTATGTTGATGATAGTGATTAGACGTATACATGCCAATTATGCCCATAGAGTGGAAATTATGTAAATAGTATGCTTACTGGTAAAACTAAAGTAGCAAGCAATTTAGACCACCATACTATTTAAACTGTTGTAAGCCACATTTATATACAGTGCCCTCCAGATGTATTGGGACTGGGGAGGACTTACTGAGAACTCAGATTTGAAAGCAATGAATTACTCTGATGTTAAATGATAAATTGCAAGCTTTTAACTTAAAGGTATATGTGTACATATTGGTTTCACCATCTAGACATGGCAACATCCCCCCCTATATCAAATCCAGATTTTATGACTAGAGCCCAAAAAAGAAAAAAATGCTTCACTGGCCCATTACTTAAGGACTTTGTTTACACATAGCGGAAATAACCCATGCCATCTACCTTTGTATAGATAGGTTGTAGATGGGTCATGGGGGAGTAGTAGTAGTATTTTTTTTTTGATGTCTTAATAGTTCTCGGAAACAGTAAAGGAAGCTCCTCTTTCAAAACCCCACTGGCTCAACAGTACATTGCAGTCAGTCAGTGATGAAAGTATGTGTTTTTACAACAGGTTGCTGTGGAGAATTGGTGATGCCATGAGTAGTCCTTCAACTTGGCTCATTTAGAATATTTCTCTCAAGCTTACAAACAACAAAAGACCCTGTAGGTTGACATGGCCGTTTTTTCAGCTGACTTTCCCAGACCAGGACACTTAAATAGAACAAGTACCAACTCCTTTCAGACTTGTTTTTTTTGTTGCCAACTCTCTTGTGGAGTAAATCCCTGTTAGAACTGTCAGATGGTGTCAGAAGTCCGCAGAATGTGGTTTGTGGTTACTGGGCGCTCTTCCACCACTTTGTAGTGGTTTTGATGCCAGTAAAGCCCCAGCTGTGGGCCACATGATCCGGGTGGACTCAGGGTAACCATGAGGACAAGAAGAACCGAAGGACATCCCGAGTTGTGATGAAACTCTGGACTTTGAGATGGGGTTGCTTTAAATGTAGCTTATTGAAATGATTTCAAGATACCCAGGTGTCACCCATTTATATATTTACTTGTGTCTCTTGTGCAGTCTCCCCTTATAAAATTGCATAGCATCTGGTTGGGCATCGTGGGAACACGGAGTTTGGAAGTAGGGCTAGTGTGGTCCAGATGACTCTTCCCTTCTCAGGCATAGTTGTCTTCTGCCCTCGCCCCCTCCGCCCCCTGCTGGAGCAGTGAAGCAGTTGCGCCTTGTGCTTTTGCACGGGCTGCCGCGTGTGATGTGACTCACTCCTCTGCTCTGTACTCCTCTGCTCTGTACTCCTCTGCTCTGTACTCCTCTGCTCTGTACTCCTATGCTCTGTACTCCTCTGCTCTGTACTCCTCTGCTCCGTACTCCTCTGTAGCGGGTGTCCTGCTTTTCCCACGCACAGCCGGACTCTGAAACTGCCATCTGCCTATGAAGCTGGACAAATCTGAAGCCCTGCCGACACAATTGCAGAGTGCTCCAAATGGTCCCCCACTCCCTAAGTTATGCACTTGGGATGGTCCCTGGGTCTGAGTACTGCTTGGGGCTTGACGTGCTGCCTCAAGCAGTGGGGAGAAGCTGCTTGCTGGGAAATTCTATTGTGTGAAGTGAATAATGTCCTGGCCTGACTGACTCTTTTGTGTGTGCGTGTGCGTGTGCGCGTGCGCGTGCGCGTGCCTGCAGGGTAGACTGTCCTAGTGGGGATAAAAAATCCTTGCAAGGAAAGTAAAGCAAGGACATTTTGACCTTGTGGGAAATGTTGCTGGTTGTCATGAGGAGAGGCTATTTCCAGCATAGGTTTTAGGTGTAAGGTTACAACTGGGAAGCTTCCAAGTGGCTCATTAGTCTAAGTCACTGGCTTGCAGTGCATTTGTGTAATCAAAGCAAGGTTCATATCCTGGTCACAGTACTGCCAAATACTTTCTGGCTGAGTGAACAGTGTGATGATAAGCAAAACGTCTGGAAGAGATGTGCATCCGGGAAATGTCTCAAACTCTGCCGAACCTGCTGAGGAATTGCTGTGGCGTGACAAGGGCAGCCGGACTTGCCTGTATGTTTGACACACACACACACACACACACACACACACACACACACACACACACACACACACACACACCAATAATGAAAGGGGTTTGAGTTAGATCTTTCTGGAAGGCTTTTTCTGGTTTCCACCTCTGGACGTGAGCTGAGGCTCCGTTCACTGTGGTCAGTCAACATGGCCTGCATTGGTTGGTCGGAGAGGAGGGGAAAGATGCCATGGCTCCAGTGTTTAGCGGTGTTGCCGTCGTGTCTAGGCAATGTTTGTGATGATGGAGGATGTAAACAAACAAGGAGGAGCAGGAACAAGGACGTTATGTGATAACATAATCTGTCTGGCCCAGCAGGCAGGAGGGAAAAGGGGATGTTTGAAGAGTTACGTTCGCCCTCAGACTCTTTCAGACATTTGTACAAAATGCCTGAAGCATTTCCTTCAGACAGGCATTCAGTTTTATACATTGGAACAAAATGATACTTTATGTACTGGTGAGTAGGAGGCACCGACCTTCAAGTGTAAAGTCAGTCATAATATTGAGTCACTGGCACACTGAGCCATTGAATCATGACATTTGACTCATCAGAATTGTCATGTTATGACCTATCGGCTGCCAACGTTCTATCGAACTCTGTTCATACCTTTTGTCTTCCTTTGCCTTGCTGAGGCTGTATAAGAAAGGAAATTCGTCTTGACTCTCATGAAAAAGTCTGTCTGTAATAACCCCGGCAACCACATCAAAGGACGTCGTAGCCACAACAGTTTCATAGCAGGTAGCAAGCTAAATGCCGCTCATTAAAACTGGCTTTGTAGTGATCCAGACCATGTGTTTGTGTCCCACATAAAACCCTATACACTATGTAGTGCATGACTTAAGCTCAAAATAGTGCACTAGATAAGGAATAGGGTGCCATTTGGGTTGGGTTATCCTGTCTCTTTCATTTCCAGACCAATATCAATATCATCTGGTTCTGTTTTATCTAGACGCTTGACCTGAGTGGGATTCCCTTTGTCTTGGAGAATATCATGTGCGGAGTAGTTAACTGGACCCCCTTGACCTGCTATCAGATGTTAAGTAACTTAACTGTCAACGGTTTACCATTTTAAAAGACATGGAGATCGAAATGCTGACCACTGAATAAAATCGCTGTCATTCAAGACAAACCTCACTGTGATGGAATTCTGTGAGCCTGTACTTTATGTAGGTTTATGTTCTGTTGACAGTGGATATATTCCACTCCCTCCACATCATGTGACCTCTCTCCCTTGAGTACTCCAAGCTACTTCTCATACCGCTGGGAGAATGTACAACACACCTACCCCTTGTCAGACTGCTGTTTCACCATGGTCGTTGGTAATGAAAGGGATGTAGTAATTAGTCACGTTGTTTATTTATTTATTTATTTATTTTTGGGGGGGGGGGGGTTGTGCGTAAACGTCTTCTTACGCGCGCATTAAAACGTTGGGGCGGGGGCATGAGAGGAGAAAATGATGACTGCAGTCCCATCGGCGCTGCCGGGGAGGGAGAAGAGGGTAGGGACGGCCGTGCTGGGTCAGCTGGCTGCCTTCTAACAGGTCAGCAGTTTCGGACATAATATACGAGCAGTTCTCTGGGGGTGGATCATGACGAGCTGTTCCACCTCTACTCCATAGTCGCTCTCACACATGCACGTTTCTCGCCATTCATGCCTGTAACCGTTATTTAAGTACGAGATTATTCCGGAATATTTTACAATAGAATTCTGCATTACAAAGCGCCAATGAGTGGCTCAAATTAGCAACATATGGCCCCTGCAGTCAGACAGACCCATTCCACCTACACATATCAACCTGTTGCTAATCAGTGTAGCATCCTTACTGTCTCTATCTGTGATATGTTGCTCCCAACCATGCGCCCGGCATAAATGACACTGTGAGAGATCCGACTGGTAGACGGAAGAAAAGGTATTGCTGCTGGCGTCAACCCTTTTCACGTGCCTGTTGTCCACTAGGGGGCGAACTTGTTGGGACACAAACAACGCAGCCCATTGAGTTGAATCAGTGTCACTGACATCTGGCAATATTAACAATTTAAAGCCAGACCAGCTGTAGACAGTTTGCTTGTCAGACTGTCAGAAGATCTTTTTTTTTCTTTTTTTTTGCTGGAGCTTTATGCCTCAGGACCTAACACTTTGGTTTATGGCCCTGCTTACCAGCCGTGGATACAGCTGCTCTTACGTAACCTAGGAGGGAGCTTCCCTCTTGGAACACTCCAGGTAGAATTTGCCTCCAAGCACAGATTTAAAATCAACTCACCCTGCACCTAAATGAACTGAAACCATTACAGAAAATGCAAAACAGACCTTTAGAACAATGTTTCTGATCCAGTGGAAGGTGACTGTCCTGTTCTCCTTGCCTAGCATCTATGCAGACATTTCGGCCAGGTCTTGTCTTTGAGCCTACCCGGTCAGACCCCTCTACAGGGCTAATCTTTACCCCTCTCCACTAGGCTTACCTCTCATGTCCACTAGGCTTAGAGTAAATAAATAAACCTATGAATCCAGATTTCTCAGAACTTTACTCATTGGCACTATGGATCTAGAAGCTTCTGCACACTGCCTACCAACTGTCTGCTTCACATTGCTCTCTCTGCGAACAATTTGATCAAAATGGTGTAGCCTCAGACTTATATTTCTGAACGAAGACTCCACAAGATACATATAAAAACAATCTAGTGCTCCTTTCTGCCCATTCATGACAGTATTTTCTCGTGTTTTTGGCTATTATACAAACGTGTGACAAAAACAAGCAGCCTAATTTTTCAAACATTTAGGCAGCATACAATATACATCTAAGGCACAGTCATGCAATTTAATGTTATTTTTTACATTGCAAACATTGTCTAAGGAGGCCGCGCAGAAGAATCTCCCCAATTGTCAAGCTATGGTTGCAGGCTGTAGAGCGGCTGTCCAGAGGAGGAACTTTGGTGAAATTCAATAATGTTCTGTTTATTGAAATAGTGTGGCAGCATACTTGCATGATTGTTGCAAATCTTGGCAAAGCAGGGGGCAGAGAAATAGTAGAAGTAGTTGTTCTTTCTTGGCAACCCAAGCTATGATATGGCCGAATAGCGATAAAGATTACACCATCACAAATATAGCTTCCCAGCAGATTAAAAATAAACTTGTTTTACCCCTAGTACAATATGTGTTCTACTACACTATATCCTGAGTCTAAACAGAATGTTGTAGCCTACAAAACATATACACTACAGTAAATCGTCCAGTCCCGCTAACTTGGAAAACATTTTGATCCTTCACTTTTTCAGTGTTTTCACCTCTAATGGTGACTGCTGCAATTTAAATTGTTAATTTTTCCCCGTCTGATTTAATTGTTACTTCTTTCTCCTTTCATCTCCTCCCTACCTGAGAAGAATGGTCCTGTGTTGTGTCCGGCCAATGAAGGTAGGCCTGTAATGTAACAACCTGCGATCCTCTGAGGAGAGACTGAACAGGCCGTCACAAGCCCTGGCCTACTCCTGATGTCTGTGTACGCAGACCCAATTAGCAGGAGAATAACAAGCCATCCAGCCATTTCTGCCCCCCCCCCAGCCATTTCTGCCCCCCCCCCCACACACACACACACACAGACTGGTCAGCAAGGGCTTTTTCTTTCCACAGCCCCAGTCCATGCTGTGTTCATGTCATTATGAATGATTCTTAAACTCTAAACACATCTCAGTAGGCCAATTTAACAACTTGGAGGACACCTCAGTAATTGGCCCACAGGTCTATGTGTTGTGTTGGAGATGTTTTTTTTTGAGGCACCATAAGTGCAACACTCTCTTTGCAATCTGACCTCAGGGAAAGCGTGTGGTGCTTTTGTATCGATGTCTTATCATCTGTAGAGAAATGCCTGAATGGACGTCTGTGTGTAATAAGCAAATGGCTTGATCAGAGATTTATATAATTGCTGATGGAGTTTGGGATTGTTCGCTTGGCCATGATTCTCCATCCGGCACTTGCCCACGCATAAAAATCCACACTTACACCCGAGCCCATGGGAGCCAACATGCACAACAGCATGGACACGCACACACTCTCTCTCTCTCTCTCTCTCAAGTCAACAGGAACCAACGCACTGGAGCCCAGATGGATCTGTTCCATTCAGAATCAGAAAGGACATTGTGTAACAAAGCGGCACTGTTTTATTTCAGGACATTTTCTGAGGAGAATTTGGTAAAAAAGAATGGATGAGAGCAATAATGTGAAAAAACACAGACATTTCGTGTGGGACAAATAGTGAGAAGAAAAAAATAAGTAAAAATCACAGCACTTCATATTGCCGTGGTAATCCAGCTCATGTGACCTTCTGCGTGAATTGCTTTGACCTGTGACAGAGCCCTCTTGCACGTCGTTAGGTCATCGCAAAACACAAGTTCACTGCTAATCTCTTCAATCTCCTGTACACACATCCATTCATGTCAAGCTGACAAGCTTTCACTTCTCAGTTGTCACCTCCCATCCTTTCCTCCCCCACCGGGCCCTGCGTCTCTGACTCCCCTCCCTGCATCTTCTTTGTGCCTTCCCTGTAGCTCACGCTGCTCACGGAGACGTCATTCCTGCCTGCCCGTGTGTGTGTGTTTGTGTGTGTGTGTGTGTGTGTGTGTGTGTGTGTGTGTGTGTGTGTGTGTGTGTGTGTGTGTGTGTGTGTGTGTGTGTGT
>JACXGI010001014.1:24709-106205 GCA_016801175.1 Esox masquinongy | reverse complement strand
GAGGCTTCCAAGAGGCCTACAGCAACATTAAAGGAACTGCAGGAATTTCTGGCAAGTACTGGCTGTGTGCTACATGTGACAACAATCTCCCGTATTCTTCATATGAATGGGCTATGGGGTAGGGTGGCAAGACGGAAGCCTTTTCTTACAAAGAAAAACATCCAAGCCCGGTTGAAGTTTGCAAAAACAAACATCAAGTCTCCCAAAAGCACGTGGGAAAATGTGTTATGGTCTGATGAAACCAAGGTTGAACTTTTTGGGCATAATTCCAAAAGGTATATTTGGCGCAAAAACAACACTGCACATCACCCAAAGAACACCATACCCACAGTGAAGCATGGTGGTGGCAGCATCATGCTTTCGGGCTGTTTTCTTCAGCTGGAACCAGGGCCTTACTCAGGGTGGAGGAAATTATGAACAGTTAAAAAATACCAGGCAATTTTGGCACAGGACCTTCAGGCGTCCGTTAGAAAGCTGAAGATGAAGTTCACCTTTCAACACGACAACGACCCAAAGCACACATCCAAATCCACAAAAGCATGGCTTCAGCAGAAGAAGATAAACGTTTTGGAATGGCCCAGCCAGAGCCCAGACCTGAATAAAATTGAACATCTGTGGGGTGATCTGAAGAGGGCTGTGCACAGGAGATGTCCTTGCAATCTGACGGATTTGGAGCGCTTTTGCAAAGAAGAGTGGGCAAATATTGCCACGTCAAGATGTGCCATGCTAAAAGACTCCTACCCAAAAAGATTGACTGCTGTAATAAAATCAAAAGGTGCTTCAACAAAGTATTAGTTTAAGGGTGTGCACACTTATGCAACCAGGTTATTGTGAGTTTTTTATTTTTTATTTTTCCCCCTCAAAGATTTCAGTTTGTTTTTCAATTGAATTGTTCACGTTATAGGTCACATTAAAGGTGGAAAATGTTCTGAGATGATTTATCTTTGTCTCATTCTTTTACATCACAAGAACCTGGCATTTTAACAGGGGTGTGTAGACTTTTTATATCCACTGTAACTGGAACAACACCAGGGACAAAGCGAGAGTGTACTGTCTTAGCACAGTCAACATGGTATTTACAGTGCTTTACTAGAAATGTGAGGAGATAAATGGCTACAAACATCAATGAAGCAATATCAGAGATTTTCTCTGGTTTTACTTATGCACATTTGGCTTTTCTCAACAACTACATTCAACAGTATAATAATGTGGAAATAGGGCTGTCCCTGCTCTCTGCAAATCTCAAGTTCAGATTGTAGGCAAAAACATTTTTATATAGTAGTAATCCTTATTATAATAATATAGTGGCAATGCTTATTATGAGGCTAAACAACTGATTAAAAAAATCGGAAAAATCGGAAACCTGCCTCCAGGGCTGTCACAGGATAGGACAACTTTTTTTCATTTGATAATCTTGCATGGAACATATTTACTGTAATTGTACAACTTTGGTTTAAGACAAGCAGAGATGAAACTTTAGAATATTATTAATGGCAGAAAAAATATTTGAAGTAGGCTATAGGTAGTAGTATCAAAAAGTGCAATGAATGAAAATTTTCTTTTAATGAAAGGCAAATTAATCCAGGACTGTTTGTGAATGTTCTTCATTAAGTAAATTGAAATTAAATTGATTTCGAAGTTGATGAAATCATACACCTTACATCCTTCTTAATTCTTTATCACTGTTATGTCAAACAACAATGTATTCAAAGTTCTGCCCAGTATTTTACAACAAGGAACTAGAAAAGGAATAAGAACAGGAAACAATCCAGTAAAATCACTGCTAATATATGTCCCCATCAGTCATGAGATACTCATAAAGGATATTTTGAATTTAAAATGAAATTAAAAGAACAAAGTAAAATTTGATAATGATATGGTGATATTATCTTTTGATCATATCGGCAAGTACTAATAACTAAATGACGGGGTAGCACTTACACTGTTGTCACTGGACCCTGACACAGGATAGACTGTCCAGCCCAACTCAGCTGTGGCTGTGGTGGAGTCCATTAGTGTCTCTGTGGAAGAGAGAGGGCGGTCAGGCAATGTCCAAGTCATACAGCAGAGAAGCTTTAAACAAATAATATAACAACAGGGCAGATTTATGGTTGATGAGCATAGGAGAGTTGAGAGTCTCTGAACACTGGCAGAGTATGTCCATCGATGTGGAAGAGAACAGATCATTGGGTTCACTGGAACCTAGGTGGACTCTACCACAGCTAAAAAGCTACTACATTATACTGTAGGTCAACTTCCACTCAACAGGCACAAGTTTTTTCAGTTCGTCCCGTTGGCTTTGAGTGGCAAGCACCCGGCTGAAATAGCAAATCTGCTGCCGTAGCGAAAGGGGCCACTCTAGATGCACTGGATTAGCTGGGGGAAAAGAACACCTCTGGTAATTGGGGTCAAATAGAATGTCTCCTGTGTGTCATGAGGTCTTCTGTGGCCAGCCAATGACATACTAGCAGCAAGCCAGGCTGTTTGTCGGTCAATGCTTTCATTCTGAGGGACAGGGAGGGAAGGAGAACAGAAGCAGGGTACTGCAGGCTTAATGAATTTCCTCTGCTTATTAGCGCAGCAGCACTAATCTTGAGCTAGGGCAGGTGCAGACAACATTCATTAGGTGTTAGGCGTCAGCTGCAACTCCACACAGGCAGAGAGTGATGTCTGTAACTCCCCTTCACAAGCCATCTACTAACTATAAGTCACTGTTTTGGTGATTGGTGGTCTCAAGTAATTTGTCATATTTTAGGTATTATGCTATACCAACAGAGTATAAAAGAAATGTTGTAGTTCCTGTTTGGAAATTTGATAAAAAGACTCTTCGGCTAACGTCCGTACTAGGACCGTGATTTGATTGTCGCACAGGATAAAAACATTTGCTAAATAAATAAAAATATGCATGTAATATTAACAGTGCAGTATGGCTAAACCCGTGACAGAACAGCACTGAATATGTTTTGGAATGTTCCATTATTTCAGTACCCATTTACTGTCTCTGGTTTTAAAAGTAAATTTCACAGTAAATTTTTAAAAGTAGATTTCACAGTAAATTTCAACAGTTCATATTATTTAACTCATGTCATTATAGGTCCTATTTCATAAAAACTTGACTGGACAGTTAAATTTTACTAATTAACATGCTCTACATGCAAAGATATTTTTTGAAATGTGATGAACCTCAGCCTCAACAATATATGCTAAACTTAATAACACATTTAAAATCCACTTCAGTTATCACAAAGCCCAAATCATGTAATTAGGCAGATGAGGCTACATTTATGCTGCAATTGATAACCTTGTGCAACTCTCGGTTGAACCACCTACGTGTGGTAGGCGGTAATATGGAAATGATCCCCACTAATGATAATGATAATTAGCTGAGGTGTAACGTGAGATGGATGAACCCCTTGGGGGATGATTAGGGAGTTTTGTGGTGTAGACAACAGGCAGGGAGGGAGGGAAATAATTTAATATGTGAACGTAGACAGCCACTAGTCTTCTCACCACTCACTTAGTCAGGCACACAAAAACGGTCTGATTTTTACTAACAGACACCTGCATCCTGGACAAGTAGTATCTTAACCTGAAAGACGTTCTCCCTCCTGCAATGCATATAGAATGCAGCAAAACACATTAATTACCGACTGCAGTCCTCACTTATTCCCTACCAGCACTGTTCCTCACTGAGTCACAAGCTCAGAAAAAAGTCCCCAGGCTCCAATCAAGCAACACATTGGAGGGATGTGGACACTCAGGGAGAGTTTGGGTCACAAACTCAGAAAAATGTCACAAAGCCCCAGGAGAGCAGCAGTTAGACACAACAAAAAGATAACCATTTGAAATGCTGAAAGGAATCCTCTGTAAAGAGGGTACACAGCGGCAGAACACTTGACCACTGGCGGAATAAAAATAAAGAAAAACATTAACTGAGTACAGACTTAGTGAGTATGTCTTTGTAATTGATGCCGCCATAGGCAGAAATGACTCTCAAGAAAAGACAGGCTACGTGCACACTGCCCACAAAATTAGGTGGAAACCGAGCTGCTCTTCATAACCTGCCAAATGTATGACCACAGTAGAGGCACATATTTCCCTCTGATCATACAGACCCATAAAGATGTTTAATCAAATCAAACATTGATAAACTCTGTATCTATTGGGCAAAATACCAGTGTTCAAAAACAGCAGCAAGATTTCTGACCAGTTGCCATGAGAAAACTGCAACCGGTTAAGCATAAAAACATAGGAAAAATAAATATGAATATCTTTAATTTCCCTCAGCATACTTAGAACTATTTGCACAGTGTTACAACAGTGTACATATAAAACTTAAAATGCCTTTATCCTTTTGAAAATGTTGTGTGATGTTTAGTTAGAATTTCAGTTTATTTTATTTTTCGCTTCTGTTACTTATTATATTTGTTTATTTTCCACATACTTTGGCAATGTAAGCTAATGCTTTCCATGCCAATAATGCCATTAAATTGAATTGAGAAAGACAGAAAAATAGGCGGCAGGGTTCCAGCTCAGAACAGGGAAATAAACAGCAGCGAGGAAGCCAGGACTGACAGTCAAGTCAAGTCTGACAGTTTACACTGAGGTCTGGAGGTGACAACACTTTCCAGTCTGGGCCTCTGGTTCAGCTGGGGGTAAAAGGCCACCAGCTATATTTCAGAGATACGTATTTAAGCAGACAGAAAGGAGTTTTATCACCTACTCAGGCTCAGCCTCAACACTAAAGAGCATGAATATGCAATGGGACCTGGGAGTTTTAGAAATGCTTATGCTAAGTCCTAAGAGTGCTTCTTAGAACCCTTCCTTAAGTAAGGGGAGTTTTGAGCTGATTTGAAATCATTGATAGGGCTGTTTGAAGTTACAGAGCGGTCAGACAGGAGATGTTAGCAGGTGCCCCGACAGCACTCACTTTTCTCTTAGAGCTAGGGTTCACTGCAGACATCGCCTCTCAGCTTTTCAGAGAATGGTATCAGATTTTAAATGAAGGTTAGAGAGCAACTGTTCACAAGCCCATAATCAAAACAAACAGAACACATACCTACACTAATTGACATTGATCTAGATTCTTGTAGACGGGATTATTGTAGTTGAAATCGATTGGTCAGCAGCCACATTCTAAAGGCATCACAAGACATGTTGTCCCGACTTTGATGTTTTACCCATAATAGTAGCCTAACCATTGATCTCAATCAATTCCATGTGGGTATGCACTCAGGTTTTCCTTCCTGATAGGTACAGAGTGGAGCCGACCAATGGTGCAGCAAGCACATTTTCTATATACAAACATGCAAGCACACGTGTTATAAATAGATTTATTAGGTCTATGCTCGTGCCAGTCAACGTGAAAATGCCAGCTTTCAACAGCAAGACATCATTCAGCCAGGCCTTGTCACAAAGTGCTACATTACAGAATCAAATGTAATAGATTAATAGCAAATTATAACAACCAGAAAAGGAACCAGGAAAGCCTAGTTCAGCCGGCCCGCAACTAAAAGTGATAAATGTTGTTGCCCTCACTGGATTCGATCTCTGGTCCACCACATGAGAGGCTGCACCTTCAACCACCACGCCATAGTGATATACATTCGCCCAGTCGCTAGACAGCATTAGGCATTGTGTTAAACTGACTAACGGTTATTATTAAGTTTACCTCCACCACAAATAGCATCTATGAACAGTATGGCTTTTGCCACTGGCCGTTTTAACAGCTTATTAGCCAGTAATAGGCTTACTACTATCTACTAACTTACTAATTGGAATAGTCATAAGAATTGAGCAATTGCTAGCGAGACTGAAGATGAACTTTTTCCCAACAATGCTATTTCATTTCATGGCACAAAAACATTTGTTTTTATTTCATTCGTGAAATTACATTAACTTGACAATAACTGGCTTATTATAACGTAGATACTGAAGGTTATAGCCAGCAAAGTTTTTGTTTATCCGGAACAAATCCTAATGCATAATTTGTTTTGACTGTGAGGAGATTCGAACACCACTACGCTATTTAACAAGGGGTAATCTGTCAATCAGTCACTCACTCAGTAAGACACATTCAGTCTTCTTGGCCATAACCATAACCACAGTAGCATAGTATAACAAAAAACTTCACCACATTTGATCGTAAATGATAATTCTCCATATTAGCCTGGTAACCATTTAATTTCAAACAGATTCATCTGGAACTACATTTACACCTTTTAGAATAATACAGAGCTGTTTAGATTTAAAATAGAGTTGTTTTTAAAGGGTAGGCAAATTTAGAAACACAAAGTATAGCCTAAAGCCTATGGACCAACCTGGATTCAAACTCTCAAGCTTTGGATTCAACAGTTGTGCTGCCCAATGCACCACGCAGCACCTTGGCATGGCAAGCAAATGTTCCATATAGGAACATGCTAGCACTCATGTTAATAGATTTATGTCTTTGCTTCTGTCAGTTAATTATACAAAGTATCAAAAAACATCACATTCAATTGTAATGATAATTCTCCCTAGCACCCTAGTAACCATTTAATCTCAATCAGATTCCTGGGAAAATGTACTTACACCTTCTTGGGTTATACAGAGTTCTTTAGAAGTAAATGAACTACAGTGTTGTTTTAAATAAGTAGGCACATTTTTATAAAACATAAAGTATAGCCTCGACCAGGCCACAAACTTACAGCCTTTCGATGAAGAAACAGCTGCTCTGACCAATGAGCTATGCAGCAGATTGGCTTGACTAGCGGATATTCTATATGCAACTATGCAAGCACACATGTTAATGGATTTTTAAGGCCTCTGCATGTGCCAGTCAACGTCATTTTGAAAATAGCAGTTCTCAACTGTAAGACACATCATTCACCCAAGTTTTGTCAAAATATGCAAAGTAGGGCCAAAGAAATCTCACAACACACGTGAACAAACGCACAAACAAACAAACAGACAGAACCCATTACGTTGTCCCCCTTCCATACATTTATTTATACAGCAGTGTTCCAAAGTTTTTGCAAGTCTTGTTAGCACATACCAAATGAAAGTGATTCTCCTTCAAGACCAAAGGGCAGGGGATCCATGAGAGTAGGACATGGAAAGGGGGACCTTCATACAGTAGAGCTTCATGTGTGTATTTGTTTGTCCATATTTTACTCTGCGTGTTCTTAATTTAGGGCGGTAATGTATGGTATGCTTTGGCTTGAGGCACTGAGGTCAGGCTTTAAAAGATGGATGGCCAGTTAGTGTGTAGGTTTGAGCAGGGCAGAGTCTGACTGATGGATGGCAAGGATGAAGTTCTGTTTCGCGTCCCTGGGCCTGCACACACAGTCTCTCCCAGGCTAGGGCATTTCATCTCCCGGCTCCTCCAAACAAATGTTTCTACTTGTACTGTCTCTTTGACAGCAAAAATAGTACCAATTTATAATAACTAAACATATTGAATCATGTATAAATAGTTTATTAAAACTCTATTAATCAATACTAACTCTTTTGTATATATTACTACCTAATATATTACTTAGGTAGTAATACTATATTTATGTTATAAATATCAAATATAGTATTTATAAATACTATATTTATATACACCTATTTTATCTATTTCTTTCAGGCATTTCAGGATTTTTTTTGGATAGGCAAGTAGCAAAAGATTGGAGAAAATATTTTGCAGAAAGAACAGCCTGCCAGATTAAAACCCATGCTGTAGCAATAAATGGGCACCCGGCAACAGGACCATCATTGGCCATATAAAATAACTCCTCAAATTAGGGATGTGCATTGAACCATATTTTACTATCCGAATAGTATGTTTTGTTATTCGAATAGTATTCGGTTAACCGAAATACATGTTTTTAAAAACTACCGATACCATATGAGCGCTACTACATAACGCGCGAAGGACAGGGTGTTCTCATGTAACATCGGCTCAATGACCGTTCGTGTGACAAAAAAGCGACTGCGTGTATGGAGAAAGCTGTGTGGTTGAAACGCAAAACTACAGAACTAGAAGACAATATTAATCAACACACAACACTGAGATTATTGGATGGAAGAGTATAGAGAGGCTAGTTAGCTAAGATAGCCAGCTATATGCTATTTGCTTATCTCACCGTTTTCTGCACTCTCAACCGCCTTTCGATTCCACAGCTGATCGTTTTGTGGCCAAATATTTTTTTAGGTAACATTAATTCAGTAAATATATTCCATCTTCCCTTGAATTAATTGACTTTCATCCACTTGATAACAGTAGGCTAAGAAATATATATTGCGTCATTATGACTGGGCCCGACCACACTACTACCGCTTTGATTGAGGAACGTAAACAACAAACACGTGTGAAGAAACGCATGTTATAAAAACGACTTAAAACGGTATACTTTTTTCAAATGTCATGGTATATCATCATATGTAAAAACTTTAGATTGGAATTTTAAAAGTATTTACAAAAATAACATTCAAGTCTTTATTTCAACCAAAAAACTACATATACATAAAAAATGGGGGTTAATTGATTACACACACAAGTATTCTAACACTAAATAAATTTCGGGTATTCGAATATTCGACTATCCGTGCCCATCCCTACTTCAAATATTTTCTAATGATACATACGATGTCATTTGATGTCTTCTACAGATCTTTATAAACCATTTAGTAATCAGTTTATTATTTACAAAATGTACTACATAGTTAGGTGTTGTCCTGTGACCACATCTCAAGTTTGAAAATGGTTTTCTTAATAAATAATTTAAAAAATATTGGTCAATCAATGGAAAATATGTTTATTCTCTTGGGTGAAACATTCATCTTTTAAGGCTATATCAGAAGAAATTGTACGACTGGAAAAATATGTATATTAAAAACACACTGCTCACATAAAGTAAAGAAACACCTAAATCACACAGCGGATCTTGATGAACGAAATATATTAAAGATCACAATCTTTACTGTACATAGTGTAATTCGTTGAGAACAAATTTACGTAAAAACGGTCAATGGAAAACAAAATCAGCAAACGATTGAGGGCTGGATTGAAACTCACACCGAAAATCAAAGTAAACTATTGGAATTGCAGACTGTTCCAACTTCCCAGTGTGTTAAACTTGCGTGAATTTCATCACAGCAACTCATAATGTGCCTCAGACGTGTGTATGGCCCCCACATGCTTGTATGCACTCCCGAAAACATCTGGGCAGGCTCCTGATAAGACAGCAAATGGTGTCCTGGGGGATCTTCTCCTAGACCTGTATCAGGCATCAGTGAGATCCTGGGCAGTCTGTGGTGCTACTTGGTGGCGAGGGATGCACCAATACATAACGTCCCAGAGTTTCTCAATTGGATTCAGGTCTCGGGCACTTGAGGGCCAGTCAATGGCATCAATGCCTTCGTCATCCAGGAACTGCCTACACACTCTTGCCACATGAAGCTGGGCATTGTCCTGCATCAGGAGGAACCCAGGGCCCAAGTCAATACAGAGTCAAAGTAGAATCTCTCTACCAGGGCTCCAATACCAGGAACATGTGGAGTGGTCTGGGAACCATCACTGACTATAAAGGCAATACAGGTAGTGTGGGGGAAGTGTCGGCTTCCTTCCCAGAGGAACTGAACTCTTTCTATGCTGGCTTTGAGAACATCATCCCTGGCATGGATACTCAAATGGACCAGAACGGCTGCCCTTTCCAAATGACCAGGTCAGATGTCTGTAAACACCTAAAAAGGATTAACTCCCGCAAGGCTCCTGGACCAGTTAACATCTCAGGCCATGTTCTCAAGGTCTGTGCTGACCAACTGGCTGATGTCTTTACTGATATCATCAACCTATCGCTACGTCAGTCAATGGTCCCCACCTGCTTCAAAAAGTTCATCATTGTTCCTGTGCCAAAAAAGCAAAATGTCCTCTGCATGAATGACTACCGCCCTGTAGCACTCACACCAATCTTCATGAAGTGCTTTGAGCGGCTAGTTAAAACACACATCACAGACTCCATGCCTGCAACACTTGACCCGCTGCAGTTTGCCTACAGACAAAACAGATCCACAGAGGACACCATCGCTCTGACCCTCCACTATGCACTCTCTCATCTGGACAAAAGGAACACATATGTGAGTATGCTGTTCATTGACTCAGCCTTCAACACCATTATGCCCCACAAGCTGGCGGTTAAGCTCAAGAATCTGGGTCTCGACCCCACTATGTGCAGATGGATCCTGAACTTCCTGACGGGCAGACCCCAGGTGGTGCGGATGGGCAACGCCACCCCCTCCTCACTGACTCTCAGTATTGGCTCCCCCCAGGGCTGTGTGTTGAGCCCACTTCTGTACTCTCTCTTCACCCACGACTGCCTGGCAACTCACGTCTCCAACACCATCGTTAAGTTTGCTGACGACACCACCATCATAGGCCTGATTAACAACGAGTCAGCCTATAGAGACGAAGTAAGGTCACTGACTTCGTGGTGTCAGGATAACAACCTCCAGATCAATATCAGCAAAACGAAGGAGATGTTTGTTAATCACAGGAAGCAGCGGCAGGCAGACCACGCCCCCATACACATCAATGGGTCTGCAGTACAGAGAGTTCACAACATCAGGTTCCTTGGGATCAACATCAGTGATGACTTGACCTGGTCTCATCACTCTAACGCTGTGGTGAAGGCCAGGAAACGGCTCTTCTTCCTATGCCGCTTAAGGAGATTTGGCATGGATTCCAGGATACTCACCAACTTCTACAGATGCACTATCGAGAGTATCCTGACCGGCTGTGTCACCGCCTGGTATGGCAGCTGCACCGCCCTCGACCGCAAAGCACTTCAGAGGGTGATTAAAACAGCAGAGAGCATGACAAGGTCTGACCTGCCATCCCTGCAAGATCTCTACACAGAGAGGTGTAGGAGGAGGAGCAAACGGATCATTACAGATCCCAGCCACCCATGCCACGGACTGTTTACCAAGCTGCCGTCAAGCAAAAGGTACAGGAGTAAACAAACAGGGAACGGGACAGATTCTTCCCACAGGCTATAAGGCTGCTCAACTCGGGAACACCTCTTCCCTTCCATCCATAGTCCATGCACACCTGTCATTTTATATCATGCACATCTGCCACTTATATCATGCACACCTGTCACTTTTACATTGCACTACGGTTGTATAGTTGTATAGTTATTATTATTGATGTGTGTTTTTGTAGTGTTATTACTGATTGATTGTGTTATCTTATTTTTTAAAATTATAATTACTGTTACTTTTTAACTTTTAACTGCACTGTCGGGAGTAGGAAAACCAAGCATTTCATTGCCGTAACTTGTTATTGCAGATGACAAATAAACCTTTTGAACTTGAGGTCTAACAGCAGTCAGGGTACCGTTGGTTAGCACGTGGAGGTCTGTGCAACCGTCCAAGGATATGCCTACCCACACCATCACTGACCCACTGCCAAACCAGTCATTTTGGAGGATGTTGCAGGCAGCATAATGTTCACCACGGTGTCTCCAGACTCTTTCATGTCTGTCATGTGCTCAGTATGAACCTGCTCTCATCTGAGAACGGGGCGCCAATGGCAGACCTGCCAATTCTGGTGTTTTCTCGCGAATGCCAATCGAGCTGCAGAGTGCTGAGCTGCGAGCACAGGTCCCACTAGAGGACGTCAGGCCCTCATGCCACCCTCTTGGAGTCTGTTTCTGGCGGTTTGGTCAGAAAAATTCACACCAGTAGCCCACTAGAGGTCATTTTGCAGGGCTCTGGCAATGCTCCTCCTGTTTTTCCTTGCACAAAGGAGCAGATACCAGTCCTGCTGCTGGGTTGATGCCCTTCTACGGCCCTGCCCATCTCCTGGTGTCTGCTCCATTCTCATGAAACTGTACTGGGAGACACAGCAAACCTTGCAACGCCACCTATGGACGTGCCATCCTGGTGACACTGATTCACAATCGTTTATACTTCTTAACTGGACAGACTGATATCCCTGAAGTTGAATTGACTTGGTGTTATCCTGTGATGATTACGTGTTCCCTTAATTTTTTTTGAGCAGTGTATTTAGTAATGCATCAAAGCAAGACTAAGTGATACATAGCAGTGGAAAATTAGAAAATGGTAGTGTACTGGGAAAGATGGTTACATTTCTGGAATTTGGATGGATGGAGTTAAAAGTGACATGAGTTGGTGTTGGGACTGCTTTTGGGTTTTGGCATTATTGCGTGGGGCTGGATTAGGTTTGGGCAAGAGAGGTTTATAAGTGAGATGTTTGTGTCTCTATGTGTGAATGCAGGTATGCAAATCTTGATATGGGTCTGTATGTGTCATCTGGGTGTATAAGTATAAGTGATCTTAGTTGTGTGTATAAACATGTGAATGGTATATACACATACCTAAGATCACATCCATGCCACAAACTGTTTGCCCTCCTCCCATCAGGCAGGCGGTACAGGTCTCTCCGTTCTCGCACCAGCAGGCTCAAGAACAGTTTCTTTCCATCTACTGTAACCCTGTTGAACTCTGTGATCCATTACTAACCATACCCACCCTGTGTACTACTGAACTCTGTCACTGCCTTACAAAGTCTGATAAGAAAATTTTCAGTTTGTATTCCTGTATGTCATTTGCACATGCCGACTTGCACCTTAAAATTGCCTTCATTGGACATTTAGAACTGCCACTGTACTTGCATTTTCAATTGTTACATACACATGTGTACCTCAAACCTCATTGCTGCAATCCCTGCATTTCAGTTGCACATGCTACCCTACTACTTCAGTTTGCCTCGATTGCAAATTCAGAATGCCATTGATTTTTAAGAACTGCCACTTGTACCCGCACAACTACTTATCCCACTTGTTCAAAAATTATACTTGTACATTTTCTGTCGTCATCTTGTAACGAACACGACTCAGACCCGGGAATGTAGAGGACAGAAAGCGTAGTTTAATCCAAGGGGCAAAAATCAGAGTGCAGGCAGGCAGAGGTCTTGTAAATTTTCTGCCTCCCTCTATTTGCACTCCTGGTTAGATGCAAACGGCATTTTGTGGTACTGTACTTGTACTTGTTCAATGACAATACAGTTTAATCTAATCTAATGGTGCTGGCCATAAAGTTGTGGTCACTGGAGGTTAAGCATGGGAGGAACTTGCATCACATGACTAAACATTCTGGAAGTAACCCAAAACAGGCACAGCCTTACATCACATATACAGTTAGGTCTGGAAATATTTGGACACTGACACAATTTTCATAATTTTCAAAAATTACATCACCACAATGGATTTGAAATGAAACAACCGAGATACAATTGAAGTGCAGACTTTCAGCTTTAATTCAAGGGGTTGAACAAAAATATTGTATGGAAGGATTTGCAACCATTTTCATACACAGTCCCCTTATTTCAGGGGCTCAAATGTAATTGGACAAATTAACATAATCATGAATAAAATGTTAATTTTTAATACTGTATTGAGAATCCTTTGCAGGAAATGACTGCTTGAAGTCTGTAACGCATGGACAACACCAAACACTGGGTTTCCTCCTTTGTGATGATTTGCCAGGCCTTTACTGTAGTGGTCTTCAGTTTTTGTTTGTTCGTTGGTCTTTCTGCCTTAAGTTTTGTCTTCAGCAAGTGAAATGCATGCTCGATCGGAATTAGATCAGGTGATTGACTCAGTTATTGCAGAATTTTCCACTTCTTTGCCTTAACAAACTCCTGGGTTGTGTTCGCAGTATGTTTTGGGTCATTGTCCATCTGTAAAGTGAAATGCCATCCAATCAACTTTGCTGAATTTAGCTGAATCTGAGCAGACAATATATCACTATTCACTTCAGAATTCATCCGGCTTCTTCGGTCTTCTGTCACTTCATCAAGAAACACTAGTGACCCAGTGTCACTGGAAGCCATGCATGGCCATGCCATCACACTGCCTTCACCGTGTTTTACAGATGATGTGGGGTGTTCCAAGCCTTCTCCATACTTTTTTCTTCCCATCATTCTGGTACAGGTTGATCTTCATCTGTCCAAAGAATGCTGTTCCAGAACTGGGCTGGCTTTTTTAGATGTTTTTTGGCTACGTCTAATCTGGCCTATTCTATTCTTGAGGCTTATGAATGGTTTGCACCTTGTGGTGACCCCTACTTATTTGCTCTCATGAAGTCTTCTCATTATGGTAGACTTGGATAATGGTATGCCTACCTCCTGGAGAGTGTTATTCACTTGGCTGGATGTTGTGAAGGGGTTTTTCTTTACCATGGAAAAGATCCTACGATCATCCACCACTGTTGTCTTCCGTGGACATCCAGGCCTTTTTGTGTTGCAGAGATCACCAGTGCGTTATTTTTTCTCAGAATGTACCAAACCGTTGATTTGGCCACTCCTAATGCTCCTGCTAGCTCTCTGATGGATTTGTTTCACTTGCACTGAAAGCTCCTTTGACAGATCTGCTGCAATTTATAGGCTCAGATCATTTACTGAAAGTAATTTCCTTAATTTCGCAACATTATTAGTTAACAGACAGACACACTTCAGTCGCCTATTTGTTGTATCAATTCTGATCAACAAAAGAAAAAAACACACAAACGTGTGTAAAATATTTTTATTAATATTGTATGTTGAAATTTGTAATTTCCATCCATATTTGCGAATTAGATAATGCACATTAAAATGCATATATATATATATAACTAACCTATAATATTAGGGTGATAGGTGAAATGTTACGATGTGCAGGAACAACTTATTGTCATTGCATTGCGGTTGCATTTTGTGCAGAGCAATTGTTAACAAAATGGATTTAGTGTTAGTTCCAAAGCCAAACATCACTGCACCACTCTGGGTGCATTTTGGTTTCAAGCCAAATTAAGCAATATTTTGGAGGAGGAAAATTTTCGGATTTGCTCCAGAAAGGTCAAAAGAGCAAAAACCACAAATCTGAAGAACCATTTCCGGATCCACCATGTGCATTCTTACAATATTATTAGACACTATAAGTGGCATAAAATTAACAATATAGACAATTAAATTGTTGATTGCAATTATTTGTGTGACAATTAATCGTCAACTAAAACGTCATAATCGTGACAGGACTAGGTTTGTGTCTGTGTGAGGTGGGTATGTCTGAGGTTGTAGATGTAAAAATTTTTTAAAGAGGTGAAATTATGTTTATACAGATTTTTTACAGATAGATAATCTGCTCGCTCATGGCTAATCTACCGACCCCCCCCCAAAAAAAAATGATTTAATTTTTTGTGTGGCGAGTGTAATTTCGTACAAAAATATGGACATGCCAGTGGCAGACATTACTGCACTATCTGATGTTAATTATAATCTCAGAATGCAAAATAGTTTGTGCGCATGACAAAAGATCTGTGCTCGAGACCTCTGCTCGCTTGAGTTGTACTACATTTCTCACTAGAACCATTCAAAGCAATTGGCACCAATCGGACACCAAAAACCTCCACACCGTAAAGAAGCTCCTGAGGTCCAAAGAAGAAGCTCCAGAGGTCTACAGAAAATCTGTTCACAAGAGAATAAGACCACAGCATAAACTGCTTATGAGGTACGGAAACAGATATTTGAATCAATTATTTTATTAAACTATCCAATTACAATGAAGAGTCACTACTTTAAACGGCAGTAAAGTTGCTTTTAAACAAAGTCACGTGTTAGTGGACTGAAGCACTGAAAGCATTTAAAGCTTATGCATTTTTACCTTGTTCTCCGTTCTGTTAATTACTTCACATTCAGAAAGTTGCCAAATTTTTGAGGTTGATGCCATGAACAAAACATTCATATTACAACACATCCTCAATTCTTTTCAAAAGTTGTTTCACAGCATTCCGTCTTGTGTGCTAATCATTTAACCATTGATATGTTCTATGCTGTTTTGTGACACTTGGCATTGCTGAAATGTCTACCAATGGCATGTTTAATCTACTTGCAAGAAACTTCGGTGGTCACACAAAACATTACTAAAGTATTTATAAACTATTAACAAACCATTTTATTTGAAGCCACTCAAAAAGTATTAACTAAGTTTATTGATCCTTTATGAATACTTTATCATGTGCAGTAATTATAAAGTGCTACTGCACAAAGAAACAAATAGGTGTACACACACCCAGCCACACACACAAACACACACACACACACACACACACACAAATATGTTTGCCTAACTTTTATGGGCAAAACCTTCAAAACACAGCCAGTATAGGAGTACAGGCATTGTGTTGTTTAGTACTCCTCACAGGAAATAGCTACTTTAGCAGAGCCTTCTTTGAGCCAATCCCTAAACTGTGACTTTTACATCAAAGAAAACACTTTTTCACTGTGGTGGAAATGGCATGTTACAGCACCAGTTCAAATCTGTTAGTAAATGTAATTTACTACTTGATATACTGGCAACAGTACATAGTTAATGCAGATTACAAATGGTGATACAGCTATATATTTGCATGTACAATCTGTCTATATGCTAATAGATTAACATAGACCCCAGGGGGCAGTCTCCTTGTGGACAGGGGTAAGTTTAGGCACCACCAGTTACCATAAATTTAGGCACCACCACTATGGTAACTGGTGGTGCCTAAATGTGTGGACACTGACCTTGCTGCTAGTGACGTATTAAGAGGTATGCCCATAATGAGGAATCCCCAAGTGAGACTGTTAGCCATTTTGGGCCGAAAAGCAAGTGGAATGTTCTGTTTCACTTCAGGGATGCTGTCGCCTGAGACATATCCAAAATCTTACTTACACAAGGTGAGTAAATTAGGACTCCCTCTACTAACACATTACAACATGTCAATGTGTGTTACATGAGTCACAAATCTCGCATTCAAAATTAAATTGGGGCTTTAGGTGCCATTGTCCCAGATTTATAGTTAACTGGTGGTTATTCTTGAGTCCTATATGCCCAGTTCTGGGGTTCTGATGATGATGTAGGGGCTCTAGGAGTGATGAGGTGGGACTGATTGAGACAAGGCTGAGGCTGAGGATCCAGGCTTCCCCGGACAAAGAGAAAGGAAGTTGGGCAGTTGATTTTGGCATGAGACCATTCACTGTGAAATATGCTACCACACACTGTACGTGGAGTACTCTGCTGACAGAATGATACAGCGCAGCTTTCCCCTGGGCAACAGGCAGGATGTTCCACAGTAATCTTTACTGAGCCCACTGTGTTATTATTCAATATAGCAACCCATCCGCCTGGACAAGGAGCAATGATAAATAACATAAAAGTAAATCAACCAAAAATTCTTGCTACTGTAACACAACTATCAAGCCATATATGTACAGCCTTGAATTGTTCAAAGAGTCTCTAGTCTTCAGTCTCTTCTGAGACAGCTTATGTTATCACAAGAGTATCTAATCCATACCTTTAGATAAGTAAATAATTTCTGAATGTAAATTATGGAAATATGTCAAACTACAGGTTTGCAAAAAAAGTCGCTGCTCCTGTTCATGATACCACATATCAGTTTCATCAAATATCTATTCCAAAAAGAATCGACTAAATCTTTTTCCAAAACCTGGATAACATTATCATGAAGTATGTTTACACGCAAATGAATAACTTAGAATTAACCTAATTCTAAGGCCAACAATGGCATTTGTCAAGTAAACACCTTATGCTACTTATCTTAACCAACATCCAGTCAATTCAAATGCTCTAATGTAAAATAAACAGATTTTAAACATTTTCTGCAACAAAGAAAAAGCATATAGCAGTGAGGGAGGGGCATATACAGTTTTAGAGAGAAGTTTTGGGACAGCACTGACTTCCTCACTCAAAACTTTCCTTTTCAACTTTTTTGGAAAGGAAAGAAAAAGGTGCAGTGGTCTCTTAATTTTTTCCGGAGCTGTATATTGACTGATAAGTGCTCTCTATTTTGTCAAGTTATATGCTGTTCAAGTAAGTCCTTAGAGCATGACTTGAGGCAGGGCTTTTCGATCATTATTGAACTGGCAAAAACATTTCTACAGAAAGGCTTTTTATTGTGATTCAGGCCTCATTCCTGACCAATGTAAAATGCCTTTACATTAACCAGCCAATGCCACTTCATGCCATTATACGGTATTTAAGTATTCATCAATTATATCAGTGAGCTCTAGGTTTACACATCATTCATATGATGTAGCAACAAGCAAGCCCCGCCCATCTGGGGATATCTCTTTTTTTGCTATGTCTTTACTCTAACTTCAATGACATAATATTCCATGGAGATGATTCTGAGATATTCTATTCCACCACTAGCTGTTAAATAACATAACACCACAATACAGCCTACTAAAAAGCATGTGTTTTCCCCAGACTTCACTATATCTGCCCTCTCCACACTTTCATCCTAAAGCAGGGGTGTCCAAACAATTCCACGGAGGGCCGAGTGTCTGCGGGTTTTTGGTTTTTCCTATAAATTGGTTCCCAGTTCACACCTAAACAACCAGGTGAGGGTAGAAACTAACCAATTAGTAACCTAATTAGTCAATCAAGTTCAAGGTTAGAGCGAAAACCTGCAGACACTCGGCCCTCTGTGGAACTGTTTGGACACCCCTGTCCTAAAGTAATTAACAATGATGTCAGCAGGGTTGGGTAGGTTACTTTTTAAATGTAATCCGTTACAGTTACAAGTTACCTGTCCACATTTGTAATAAGTAACGTAGCTTTTTGATTACTCAAACTCAGTAACTTAATCTGATTACTTTGAATTACTTTTAGATTACTTTCATATTAAGAGGCATTGGAAAACAAATAGGAATAGCCTATAACCAACTGAACACCTTTTGCGAGATTAATCAATGTTAGCGTTTACATAGCTGGCCAAAAACGGAATTCGCATTTTACCTCATGGGTTGTTTAGGCTACAGTGCCTTTGGAAATGGGTTTCTAAACCATTGCTTTTTACTTCAATATGATTGGGCTACATCTCTACATTACACGCTAAAGGTCTGTCAGATATTCAGTCATTCCAATTAATCCAATAAACCTCAATCTTCCAGAATCTGACTTATCTGAACATAACCCAAAATCTAATGATGCTTGAGACAGTTCTGTTTTTGTGTTTTATTCATGTTTTTAATTGCTTCAAAACATTGTTGAAAAATAAATGGCATTTACTGGAAAAGAGTATTGACGTTGTATATAAAAATTAAGATATCCGTTGCTTTTCGCGCATAAACTAAATGTGCGGTAGTCTGATGATTTGCTCCACAACCAACATTGTCAAAATGTTGCAGAACCCCCCGGCACGGGAATGCACGTTTGCAATCGTGAACACCCGCATAGAAATAAGATTTACCCGCGCGAACGTAACCTGCCATTATTATGGTCACCAGTGATGGATTTTCAAAACGCAAATGAAAGAAATAAACTGTGATTATAAACCTGCACTCTTACCTTAAAGTAAATGACGTCAGCAGCCAATGATAACCAGTGAACACAATTTTCAGAGATGCGAAGCAAGCAGAATCACATGGCCTACATGTATGGACCGAGTTGATGTGCCCGCGTCAAATGCAAATAATCATCTTTGGCAGAGTGCTTCCTAACACACCTTTTCTCCTCAAATGTCGTGGTAAATTCCATATAATGTTTTATCTTGAAGGCAGCGCCATGTTACAGCTATCTAACAAATAGTTGCCTAATCTATTAAACAATTCCTGTAAAAGTTATTCGGTGCAACTCGTCCTGGCTGTGTTGTTCGGTGCATTTGACAAATAAACCTTGAAACTTGAAAAAGATATAACACCAGGTATGCCTATTGTCTATCATTGTTCTGAGAAATATGCGTGGAGTAGATAACTAAATAACATTTTATATGACTCGGCTAATATTATCGAAGATGTATTCTGTTTTTACCCGCCATCCAACCAAACAAAACCGGAGAAAATCAAACTAGCGCTTCCTCGGTCACTAAACTGGTTATGCGCGTCCACCTTTGCGCGTGATGATCACACACACTACTGAGGCGCGCAATTCATATTTTGGTTCAAATAACGATGGTTTTAGAACATTAAATAATAAACTCAAACATACAACGTGTCAAAATTATTTCGCGCACCTATTCTTTTTCAATTGAAGTAATCCAAAAGAAATCATAAATTTTTTCAAAATTATCTGTAATCCGATTACAATATTTTTGTTGGTAACGTAACGGATTACAGTTACTGTTTTTTTGTAAATAATCCGTTACATTACATTACTTGTAATCCGTTACTCCCCAACTCTGGACGTCAGCCAGCAAAATATCTAGTTACCTAATCATAGCTCCAACGGTTCCAAACCGGTTCCAAATTTCCAAGAACCGTGGATTCGAAAAGACACGGGCATTTCAATTCCGCCTCGGTTTGTAATTTCAGTTGCGCATTTTACAGTCCATAAAAATTGCACTTATCTGCCAGCACCTGCTACGCGGAAGGCAGACCTAACGTCACGTAATTTCACGAACTACGTCAACCAAGCAAGCCCGTGAGAACTGAGACGAGACACTTCTGTTTACATCCTGGACCATGGCTGACCACAGCAAACGCTCAAACGTTTGACTTAGCTTCACAAATAATGTTAATGACACAGCAAAATGTAAAACCTGCAGTAAAAATATTTCGTGCAAGGGAGGAAACACTTGAACTATCTACTTCAACACATGAACTATCTACTTCAACACGGCGTGAATTTGAAGGAATGCCCCATGTTCGATGTGTTGGGGTCTCCCAGTTCCAGCCATAATAACATCTCGGATACGTCTAACAGCAGCAACGTCTCAAGCTCAGATACTCAAAACACAGTAGGGCTGTCAATCTTCTTCTATCATTCTATTCAAATTGTATTCCTTATTATTTTTAATATTGGAGTTATATTAGAATATTCATCCTCAAATTTAGCACATCAACGTGTTGTCACTTACTATAGTGTATCGCATACTATACTAACGTACATGAACATAAAACTAGCTAGTTTACTATAATATATATCATTATTATTATTATATATAACCTACCAACTGGTCTGTGGGTAAATTAATGTAATCTACCCAGCTTGCTTGTAATTTCTTTCTTTAAAGCTAGAAAGCCCGCTTATCACAGTAACATTAACTTAGCTAGACAACGTCATGTATCCCCCGGCTCCATTCTCTCCGTTCTCTATCCATTCTCTAACACAGATGAGCAGACATTCGCCTTTCATATTGAAGGTAAAGGAATGACGTCTGCAAATTATTCGAATATATATTTTTCTTAGATACAAGCTCAAAGAGCACCACTACACCTCTGGTTCAACCCCAGAGACCCCTCTCTAGTACAGAAACTCCTTTCACTTTATCCACGAAGGGGAAGATCAGCAAGAATAAAGTGAATTAATGTCACCGAGCGGTATGTCGTATGCCAGTTTAAAAAAAACATGTGTCGCATATTTGTATTACACTGTGCATTCCTTTCAGGCCTGACTGTGTTTCATGTGTGTCCTAGCCTGCCTTATCTTCCTGCCATCTTCTTGTTTTTCTCCTGCCCTTGTGTTGTTATTAAACCATTATTGTCCGTAGACTCTGCAGGGCGTCCTGCGTTTCCTAATCTTGACATAGCCAGGCATCCTTGTTTGAAACCTGGACGTTTTACATAGCCTATCTTAGTTTGATTTTAATAGCCCATAGCTAAAATCCGACAATAGAAAAAAAATCTGATTATTTTTAAGACTTCCTGATTTACCTGCATTTCTTTCCTATTTGGTTTACAAAATGTTTATTGGTCGTGTCCAAAGGCAGTAAGGCATAATCCTACAGTTGCATCTTCCCTCTCAGTTTTTCCCATTAGCTAGTCTATATATCCATCTGTCACATTACAAAAACCACTCGCATCAAGTGCGCATTTGAAAATGGTGTTCTCCCAATGTGCTGCCATCTACCCAATGAACACATTGCAGCGCTTGTAATGTGAATTAGTTATTCATAGTTAATGAACTTTAAAGCTAAATATGATGATTTAATTTGCCTTGTGTTTAAACATTTAAGTATGGAACCACTGGTGAATGCATTTCGTATTATTTTGGCCTTTCGTCCCGCAATCATCCCAAAGTCTGTTGAACCGTACCGGAAATATTTTTTATTGTCCTTGGGCCGCCGGGAAGCCGTTAATTTCAGATCCTGCTCCCAAATAGGGATTGGTTTTGCAGGTGATGGCCACATACAATTATTCTCTCCTTATCCTTCCTGACTGATTATTTTCTAGTTTTGCATTTTGTTAGTGTCCTTGTCACTACTGGTACCATTAGGCAGTACCTTCAGCCCATTTAGGTTGTACAGGTAGTCCAGCTACTCCAGGATGGCACATCCATACACGCCATCACAAGAAGGTTTGCTGTGTCTCCCAGTACAGTCTCATGAGCAGGGAGGAGATACCAGGAGACCGGCCGTTACACGAGGAGAGCTGGACAGGGCCGTAGAAGGGCATCAACTCAGCAGTAGGACCGGAATCTGCTCCTTTGTTCAAGGAAGAACAGGAGGAGCACTGCCAGAGCCCTACAAAATGACCTCCAGTGGTCTACTGGTACGCATGTTTCTGACAAAATTGTCAGAAACAGACTCCATGAGGGTGGCATGAGGGCCCAACGTCCTCTAGTGGAATCTGTGCTCACAGCCCAGCACCGTGCAGTTCGACTGGCATTTGCCAGAGAACACCAGAATTGGCAGGTCCGCCATTGGCGCCCCGTTCTCTTCACTGGTGAGAGCAGGTTCACACTGAGCTCATGCGACAGACATGAAATAGTCTGGAGACGCCGTGGTAAATGTTATGCTGCCTGCAACATCATCCAGCATGACCAGTTTGGCAGTGGGTTAGTGATCCTTGGAGGATCACACAAACCCCCACGTGCTAGCCAACAGTACCTTGACTGCTGTTTGGTACCGGGATGAAATCCTCTGTCCCATTATCAGACCTTACGCTGGTGCAGTGGGCCCTGGGTTCCTCCTGGTGCAGGACAATGCCCAGCCTCATTTGGTCAGAGTGTGTAGGCAGTTTGTGGATGACAAAGGTATTGATGCCACTGACTGGCCCTCATGTTCCCCAGACCTGAATCAAACTGAGAACCTCTGCATGAACATTAATGGCTTGTAAGTGTGGCACTACAATGTAAGGGGACGCGCAACAGAAGTAAACCTTCCTGGTCAGTGATAAATCACAGAACAGCATTGTCCATTGTAAAACAATTCTTTCCAACAAAGTAATCCACCAAATCACACTTCCAGATGTTCTGTTACCAACGATGCAATGCATGAAATCACATTTCAGGATATTCTCTCGATAATAATTACATTTGGAGTGACAATAAACTGGTTTATTAAAAAATGGCTTACGCAAAAGTAGCCGACTACGCTTACTGCACAAGTAAAGCACATCATGCATGACAACACCACAAACTTCATGTTTCTTAAATTACATATGGCAGCTGGTGGAACCAAAGCACGTGTATGGGACTATTTTGTTGAAATATCCCCAGGAAAAGCAAGATGTGGAGTGTGCGATAAAGCTATAAGTATGGGATCATCAACAGCCAAAACAAAAAATACCTCCAACTATAGACTCACCTTAATCGCTGCCATCCAGAGGCCCATTCTGATGCCTTAAAAAAGTTTGCCAATCAAAAAAAGTCTCAAACACAGGTCACAGTCCCTCAACTGATTGATCAAAAGGCAAAATGAACAGCTTCAGACCCAAGGACCAAGAAGATCGACAATTCACAGTGGTCTCAGATGTTGTTTTCAGCAGGTTATAAGACTTGAACCCTGTTACAATATTAACAATGAGAAATGCTACCATACGCAGATGCTTCATGAAACATATGCTCAGGTTGTGAATACGGTGAAGACTGGTCACACCAGAAGAGGCACCATACATGGCCTTCACAGCTGACTGTTGGTCAGGCACTACTGAATCACTGATGAGCCTTATAGAACATTTTATCCATAAGGACTGGAACAGACAGCAGGATGTGTTAAATGTCAAGACTATGACTGGATCACATAGAGCACAGTACATTCAAGAGACATTTTTGGAAATGTTGGACTCCTGGAAAATCAACACAGACCGTGTGGTTCTTGTTCTAATGGATGGTAGGGCCAACATGGTGAAAGGCAAGAGGCTAACTGAGCTTCCAGACTTAAGCTGTACTGCTCACAATGCTACAGCTTGTAATCACCAATGGCCTTTCCAGTCAGAGAGCTGTGCTGGACATTATTGCCACATTGAAGAGCTGTGCCGGTCACTTTGGCCACTCCACACTGGCCAAACAAAGGCTGAGAGCAATTCAAGAGGAGCTTGGCCCCAACACATAGAATCATCCAAACTGTTCATACTCGCTGGAACTCAGCACTACACATGCTGCAGAGGATGTTTGAGCAGCGGCTTGCACTGAATGTGTATGCCAGTGATCATGGCCATATCGGCTGCCAATCTGCTGAACAGTGGGATATCGTGTCAAACCTCATAGAGACACTGGACACTGGAAATGTGCCACTCAGAGTCTTCTGCCTCATGCATAATCCCCAGTGTATCTGTTCTGAAACTGATGCTGCAACAGGAGGGTCCGTCATCAGCAGGAATTAAAATCTTGCGCAAGACCATGCTTGACAGCCTGACAAGGCGATTCTCCAAGGCAGAGGACAAAGTGTTTGGTGTCGGCAACTGTCCTTGATCCCCTTACAAGGGCAAGGCTTTCACTTCAGCAGACAGTAGAGAAAGCAAAATAATGGCTGAAAGAAGCTGCACAAGACATGGCAAAAACAGTGGAAGAGACTGGTGAAGTGGAGGATCCAGTAAAAAGACAGAGTTCAGACCAATCCCCCTCCAACTCTTGTGGAAATTCTGTATGCTAAACTTCTTGGAGCAGCTCACCACACACTTGAAGCTCAGCCCCAGATCAGCTTCGAAACTGAGCTGGAGTGTTACCTGAAAGAGCCAGTGGTTGAGAGGAGTACCCGGCCATTGGAGTGGTGGAAGAGAAATGAGGAGAGACTTCAAAGACTTGCTGCACTGGCCAGAAAATATCTCTATCCGCCACCCTCCATCATCCCAATTGAGCGAGTGTTCAGCGAGATCGGAATCCTATACGACAAGAGGAGGAGCTGCCTTTCTGGAGAGAATGCAGACAAGCTCTGTTTCCTCCATTATAATATCAGGATCCTCAACTGGAATTACTGACTTTGAGGGAAGAAATACCTAAAAAAAAATATTGCTCCTACCCGCTGAGTTACTTTACTACTAGATTCAGTCAGTTTGATGTTCAGTTCCAGATTTATTTATTTATTTAGGTATTTAGTTCTTTGTAAACATCTAAAAATAAAAAGTTATCCTGTTTCTAATGAAGTCAAAGACTGTAAATTTCCGAGTGTCAATTTATTTTCACAGAGGGGGGTTGTATTGGCCGATTAATCGACTATTGGCTTTTCCTGTTTCAAGCTATCGTTATTATATCGGCCTTTAAAAATCCACTATCGGTTGAACTCTAGTAGAGACTGAGGGATTACACCATGTTCAGCAGTAGACAGAAGACTCCAGCAGAACCAAGTGGGTGTCCTTTCCCACCCTCTCTGCATTCCTCTTAACAGTCAGGCTTGTTACAGCTCTCTGAGACGCTCCATTTCCAGCCCACCTCCTTTAAGTTCCTTGAACCGAAGAGGAGACAAGTGTACTTATTCATGGCGGTGATCATTTTACCAGGATGCCTGGACTTGGGGACCACACATATTAGGGAACCCAGGCATGGGAGACCTGTGTCCAGTGCTATGAGCCAGCCGTCCTGCCTATGGAAGAGTTATGGTCGGTCATGGTCCCTCAGACTTCTATAAAGCTCATGCTCTTTGGCAGGCTTCACAGTGGGTATAGTCTTGTACTTCTGGGACCATTACTCCTGTCTGTGGAATATAAAGACACACAGCCAGGATATTCCTCTTCACTAACCCAAATATCACTCCACACATTCTTACCCAAAAATCCTTTCCATTAACATGCTCTTCATCACTGATTTTCTTTAAAGATTTTAATAGTGGCAAGGCCAAACCTTTTTGAAACCCCAGTCCTGCCAATGAAGAGTCATTCTGACTCAAATATTTTCACAAATATATTTTTAATAATAAATATATCATACATACGCTTTTATAAAAATAGTAATGCAGGTTTGCTTATGAAGGTATTGGGTGTTATTAGAATACACACAAGGTATAATTAAAGTGAAATGTCACTGCCGTTCTATTGACCTATATACACTGGTGAGCCAAAACATTATGACCACCTGCCTAATATGCTATTGGTCCACTCCTATTTCAAATGCCACCAAAACTGCAATACCGTGCCAAGGCATGGACTCTACAAGATCCCTGAAGGTTTCCTGTGGTAACTGGCACCAAGACATTAGCAGCAGATCCTTCAAGTCCTGTAAGGTGTGAGTTCAAGCCACTGTAGACTGGGCTTGTTTGTCCAGCACACCCCAGAGATGCTCAATTGGATTGAGATCTTGGGAATTTGGAAGCCAGGGCAACACCTTGAAGTCTTCATCATGTCCCTCAAACCATTCCCGAACAATGTGTGCAGTGTGGCAGGGTGTATTATCCTTCTGAAAGAGACCATTGCCATTAGGGAACACCACTGCCATGAAGGGTTGTACCTGGTCTGCAACAATGTTTAGGTAACTGGCACGGACATTCATGACATCCACATGAATGTCCGGACCCAGCGTTTCCTAGCAGAACATTCCTTAGAGCATCACACTCCATCCACCAGCTTGTTGTCTTCCCACTGCGCATCCTGGTGCCATCACATCCCCAGGTAAATGGCACACATGTACGCGGCCGTCCACGTGATGTAAAAGAAAACGTGACTCATCGGACCAGGCGACCTTCCACAGTTCCGACGCTCGTGTGCCAATTGTAGACGCTTTCGACAGTGGACAGGGGTCCTCATGAACACTTTGACCGGTCTGCAACTACACAGCCCCATACGCACGCAGCCCCATATGCAGCAGGGTGCAATGCATTGTTTGTTTGACAAATTCCTCCCGTAACCATCATTAACATTTTCTATGACTTGTGTCACAGTAGACCTTCTGTCGGTTCGGATCAGACTGGATAACCTTCATTGACCTCACGCATCGATGACCTTTGGGCACCCAACACCCTGTTGCCGATTTGTGGTTTGTCCCTCCTTGGACCACTGTCAGTAGGTACTTACCACTGCTGAGCGGGAGTACCCCACAAGCCTTGTCGTTTCAGAGATGGTCTGACCCAGTTGTCTGGCCATAATCATTTGGCCTTTGGATTGAAAACAATCAGTTGGATTGAAAACAATCCAACTGATTGTTTTCTTACCATCTACTCCACCTAGACCTTGACGTGTACCCTTGTTAGGAGATGATCAACGTTATTTGCTTCACCTGTAAGTGGTCATAACGTTTTGGCTCATCAGCCATAATGGTATTAACATATCATATGTGCCATCAAAACCTGCATGTCTTTACGCGATGCTAATAAAATCATTTCTGTATTTCATGGGTAGAAACAGGCCTATATTTGGGATGTAAGCAAACCACAACATCCAGAATTAATAGCGATGTCCAGCTATTCCAGTTGTATAATAGCAATGTCCAATTTTAATGATGAATCATTAGAAGCTGTGATTGTTTTGGAATCTTAAACAGACTAGCTAGTTAGCAAGCTCCAGAGAATCTGTAAAAGCTAGTACTGCCTCATTTAAAAAGCCTACCCTCAAGGGTGGGAAAAGGGCTACCCTCAAGTGTATTCTTTACAAAGCCAGAGCAAATTAGTCAACCTGGAATCCTGCAATGCCATGGCCGACAATGGCAACTTATATCACCTACCAGAAGTGTGATCAAGCAAAACACAAAAGCCATAATAATAGCAACAAAACATGACTCCATTCATTTTTAGATCAGATAGTAGGCTCAATCACTGACATTGGTTAAACTTTCCAGGGGCTGAAAATGTTAGAAATACTGCTACGGTACATCATAATATTTGACACAACTCCAAAAACTCAAAATTAGGTAGGGAGACAACACCCCAATTATTGTTGAGTGGTGGATTTCCCTTTTAAAATAAGACAATAGAATTTTCATTAAACTTGGCGTGTACATGGCGTGTACCACAATCGAGTGGGGATATGTTTTCACATATATAATAATTATTTCGCAAAGTTTTATCAAGTCACTTTAGTGGTGGAAGAGACATGTCACCCTATGACGCTGCACTCGCGATAGCTCGACCCTGCTCTCCCTGAGTGAGAGTGCATAGTAAGAGTGTCCAGCAATAACTTCAAGTGAATTATCAACTTAGACCAATTTTAGATATCCATCATTATTCAATTTTTAACAGTTTGTAGGTTGCTTGATGTGGTGAGCATAGTTTCGGTAGGGCAGAAGGCCAGTCACAAGGGGCCACTGCAGAGGGAAACTTCAGGTGGTGGTTTCTTTGGTGACAATTTACCTATATTGCCAGGCAGCCCTCCGCCTGTAGGAGGTTTATTAATGGAACAGTGGGTGGCTAGGGTGGGAGTGGTCAGAAATGATTTTGCCTGCCTGCATCCTAACCCTAGTCATCTCCGATCTTGATGGAGATTTCCAGAAAGCCTGTCCACATAGACTTATAGTGTCTACTACCACTAATTTCTGAGAGCTGAATACTCCAATACACGTAAACACCAAGTGAAAAGTGGTGCAGTACAAAAGAGAGGAGACATTCCAGACCACAACACCCACTGTGTATTTCTCAATAATTTTGTACTACATCCCGTCCAAAAAACCTCCTTGAAATCCTCATTATGTGCAAGCATACATACTGTATGTATTCCTAAGAACTTTCCTGACCCTTAATTAAGCCTATGAGTTTTCTCATCTGTCTTTATCTCTGGCAGATAAACACACACTCTTCACTTGCACATCCTTGATTCTCTATAGAACTTTCACATCATTATGAGAAATCAAGCCAGGGAAAAGGCTAAAGAAATTATGATTCCCTATCCTGAAAAACCCAACTTTATGTGTATTAAAATATATACAAAAACATTTACCTTCTGCAAAATATAGCACTTCCCTCCTGAAATAGGAGTGGAGAAATTATTTATTTCTTCATTTTGAGAGAATGCTATGCGTGAGTACTATCTGTAACAACTATCTTTGTCACTATGTTATTTTAAGTCATAAAAGCTGATATATTTCAACCACATAAAATATGAATCACTATGCTCTTATGGAGACCTGAGAGAATTTTATCAGTTCAAGTAATATGGTGGATGTTACACCAAGCCTGACTGAGGACAAGGTGGACCTATTACCAGATAACCCCCCTCAGATCTCTACATATGCATTGGGTGTAGGATTTTAGGGTCCATTTGGGATTGGGCCTTAGCCTGTCCAGAATCAACACCTAGCCCATACCCTCCAGATTGTAAACACTTCTGGAGATCTGAGAGGGAATGTTGGGTGGTGACAGGTTGTTTTCTAGACAGCTAGGCTCCAACAGTCCTTCTGGTTTGTGGTGGACCATCAGCACAACACTTGAGGCATTTGTTGGATGTTTAATTTCATTGCTGACCACACACCGATTTGCAATGGTGTAAGCTCAACACACTACAAATTATTAAAGTTCAGTTGTGCAATGTAATGTAATTGTAATTTGTTTTTATCAGAAGCACCAGAACATTTTGAATGAACAGTTTTTAATGTTTAAAAACTACCGCTCATCCAATTTGGAGTACTTGACATGAAGTTGTATTTACTTCCATGATGTACACCCCCCCCCACAAACCAACATCACGGCTGCACTGTGTGAACAGCATAAGAATATCAACCAGCATGAACCCTCTCAGACTTAATCGTTGCTAGAGATTTTATTCAAGCAAATTTAAAACAAACTGTAACCTAAATATCACTAACATGTTTTTTTTCCCACAAAAAGGAAAATACTGTAAACCATGTATATACAAATATTTTGAGCTATCCTCCACCCCCCATTTAGACATTCAGATGACATCTCCAAGTTTAGATTACAAAATTCCTTTGAAAATACAGCCCGTAAGATGTTCAGAGATTTATCCACAAAGGATTCCAAAACAGGAATAAACATTAGCATTCACAGACGTCATAATGAAATGAAATGAGGATGACTGTTGAGGCCCACTGCACGGCGATAGAAATTGTGCAGGGTTTGGAATTTTGATACCATTTTGTTAGGTTCACCCTTATGTCACACTGATATATTTTTGTATAGAAAGACCCATAAATACTCAACGGCATTATGGACATGACAATTGTATTTGATACTGGCCAAAAATACAGAATCGGGTATCAGCGACAGCAAGTCTATGTAATGAGCCAATGCCACAAAACAGATTGTCTGTACGTTGTCGATGACAGGCAGACCGGAAACATGCGGGCTATGCCTAGTGAACTCAACAACAACTACAGTAATGACTGCAGTCTGAATTTACTGTACACTTGAAATAGCCACTAGTAAAGCAAGTAGCAAAGTTTGCAAATCAAGTGTTTCAAGGGGTGACAGTAGAGAAGCTTAAGCTTGCTAGCTAGCCCCAGGTAGCTACAGCTAGCTGCCTAACCCCAGCTAGCTAAGTTAGCTAACGCAAGCAGATGCTAGCTAATGCCAGCTACCTAACACTAGGCTAATTGAGAATGCATCACTTTTAACTGTGTGATTTCTAATTCAGAAATCAATTCAGATTCATAGCAAAATTAGAACCCTGCCTGTTTGGTACTCTACAGCCTTTCCATGTAGTTAACTTTTCAGTTGATTAGCCGAATAGGCACTCCTTAAGTGCCTAAGGTTAATCTAATCCCACTGATTAACTTGTAATTGGATGACAACAGGCTAAACGTGCCAATTCAAATGGAATTATATGCTTTTAAACAAATTCCATGGAATTGTATGATTTGTATGAACAAATCCCTGTATAAACTTTAAGCAAATTTGTCAGTTTGTCAGATGCCTAGTTTTCACTGCAGTGACTTATTTGTTCAATATGTGTGCACTTTCCCATTCTACATTGCTATAGAATTTCCAGAAATGCCTTGCTCTACCCTAAAGTGTATTTGTACATAATAAGACTTGATGTTGTTAAAATGGTTGTACCGTATTTTTCGGACCATAAGGCGCACTGAAAATCCTTTAATTTTCTCAAAAATCAACAGTGCGCCTTAAAATGTGGTGCGCTTAATGTATAAATTAATTCTGGTTGTGCTTTCTGACCTAGAACCGATTTTATGTGGTACACGGTGCTCAAAAATCTGTCAAAATGTTTTAGCACGGCCTTGGTAAGCTACGAAGCTGCACTGCTTGATGGATTGAGCATTACGGCCACCGTAGTCAGGAGCCTCGCGGAGTAACACAATCTGTGCTTCAACATTAAGGTGTGTGCATTCATTAATTCATTCATTTCTATACCCGCTGCCCCAAAAATGGCTCCTGTTAAGAGACATGCTTACGAAGCGGATTTCAAACTCAAAGCTATCAGTCACGCAGTACAACATGGAAATAGAGCAGCTGAGAGAGAATTCAACATTAATGAATCAATGGTACGGAAGTGGAGGAAGCAAGAAGACGTCATTTAATGCGCCTTATAACCCGGTGCGCTTTATGTATGAAAATAGACCTGTTAGCAGTCGATCATTGATATTGCGCCTTATAACCTAGTGCGCTTTATAGCCCGAAAAATACGGTAAGTTCCCTAATCTCATATTGTTAATAAAATGTTGTATAAACAATTCACTCTTGTAAAAAAATTATGGCAATCATAGCACGTCAACTCTCGATATCAGAAGATACTCAAAGTTCAATACTTGAAATTTGTATCAACAATTAAAAAGTGGTATCAGTGCATTCCTAGTTCCTACTAAGAATTATGTCACAGATTCCACATGCTGTATTTCAATTGGATTTTTAATAATCATTATGTTAGACCTGATTGGCTGATAGGACGGTCTAGAACCCTGGGCTGTACTTAGCCAATTTGCACTGCCCTCTGCAGGACTCTTGGGAACTGTTAATATGCTGCTACCAGGATTCAAAAGGGTTCAAACAACACCGTGGGCTCCAGTATGTCTAGAGCAATATACATTGTTGTCGAGGAACCTTTCTTTTAATGCACATAACTGTTTCTTGAGTTGCAACCTGGGTCTAAAATGACTGGTTCTGAATGTTTTTTGTCTATGTGTTTATTCAACTTTTAAAATTGGCATTACTAGGGGTAACATTATATATGTCTGTTTGGCTTTGTTAATGGAATAATCGGAGGGCAGTCAACTCAGACTAAAGCAAACAACCCCCACAAACACACTAAGGCTAATGGTTAACTCTGAGGGCAGATCAGAACAGACGTAAAGTGAGTTTCCTGGCTCGCTTGTAGCCTATGCAACAGCTCCTCTGTCATCTGAAATTAGCCTTAGAATGTGGAGGTGGAGGCCAGACACCATCATTGGCTTTATAATGTAGATAAATGTTTGTTGCAAAACCTGTTAGGTATACATACAAAGCCTGGCTTGTCCAAGATCTAGAGTAGGTCTGTGGTTTGTGTGGTTTCTTTTTGAAATGTGGGACCTCTTTCAAGAGTTCCTTCATGCAGACCCCTCTTGTCTGTTTGCTTTCGGTCATTACAGTCACTTAAGATGATAAAGCAGTTTGCTTTACTTATCTCTCAAAGTGTTTTTGGTGTCTGTCATGCCTTATGTTTGTACTTTTTTCAGAGTGTTGACCTCCTGACTCATTCAAAGACTGATCAGTATAGACTGTGTAACCTGAACAGTGCACAAGGCATTGATCACATCCCCTCTCTCTTTACAAAGGCATCTCAGAGCTAGATTGTTGTCCTATGTAGGGTAAAAGCTCGGAATGTATTTGGCTGAGGGATATTGTTTTTGCAATCTGTTCAGGCCTCTGGGGACAGTTTTAGAAGTCATGTAAGTGATACATTTTATTTTTTATTTAAAGGTTTGGTAAACTTGACTGAATTAAAACCCAATGTTCTGCCTCCACAGATATTTCAGTGGATGCCACTGGTGTGCACTTAATCCTCACTAATATGAATAACACAAACATTTGCACGTGGGTACTGTTAAAAGAACAGCAACAGCAGTGAATCCTTACGCCATCCAAAACAAGGCACAGTTTTCCCCAGCTCAGAACTGTACTAGCGAACACTGCACATATTTAGCTACTCAGCTATGAAAAAAGACAAAGTAAAATACTGACCAAATTTTTTTAAGATTGGCAGAAACGAAGCACACGCACAGTCAGACACTGCTGACTGGCAGAACCTGTTGCCGGAGAGAGGGAAAGCCTTCATAACTTGGGTCAGTCTGGCTAATTACGGCTAAATCTGATGGAAAGTTGTAAAACTGTTGAGAAAGGAGTCATTGCTGTAACATGTTTTGCACGCTTGCAATGGCTTTCTACAAAATAAATCAATTTCTGCCTGACCCCTGGGTTTTGTGGGATACTAAATAAAGATACATTGCTATAGGCTCTATGCCAGACGTGACAATGCCGGTGCTGGTAAAATGGATGTCAAAAGAATTTGAAGAATGATACAGAATATCATTTGCATTGTGAGAATTCAATTTGCAAAACGTTGTCATTGGTTAGCAACACTGCTCTATGTATGCAGGTACATGTTGAGATCCCCAGAAATTGATTCCCTGCATTGGTTACAGCAAAAAATTTACCAGACCTTTAGGTAACTGAGGAGAATAACTTATCCAGAGAAACTGGATACACATGTTCATTCTCGACCCCAATTGGAATGAAACCCGCAACCCTGGTGTTGGAAGAGCGATTTGCAGTATTGAGTTCATAAATGATCATTCATTTTGTGAATCAAACCCAGAACAGTGGCATCGCACAGACCATGCTCAATCAAGTGGTAATGTTCTTGTGGTAACTGGAAAAAAATGTGCAAAAGCTCACATTACACAGAAAATTATTCTTCATTCTTACTCTTACAATAACTTATTTTTGTTGTTTGGGGATTTAAAGATTATGGTAGTTCTTAAAGATGCCTTTGCAAATTCTGACCGCTGTTTGCAAAAATGGCACAGCTTAGTGAAAAAGCGTCCCGGAAATTGTGTACTTTGCCATGTGTGTATGCTGATTTATGCCCAATGTCTTCATAACCACTCGCTTTCAAACTTGGAATTTCACTTATGTATTATGCACATACAAACTAAATGCTACACATTCAGGCCAAAGTGGGAGGTTTAATATAATACTTTGTTAAATGCAGAAATCCAAGACTGCATCTTTAATTCCAATATTCAAGCTAACTGTATTTACTGAACCCTCTTCTGCACGTTGTTCATCTGTTACATTCCCTCTACAAATCCTCTCCCACACAGACCTATTTCATCTTTAAATAAAGTATTTCCACAGCAACCATAGGAAACTTTATATGTTCTGTCTCTGCTTAGAAGCATACAGGGCAGTGCCCACTCACTCCTTTGGTATTTGTATACTACATTCTCACAGGATATAAGGCGCTTTTCATAACTATTTGGACAGGGATAGTTTTGTGGTTTCGGCTCTGTACTCCAGCACATAAACACACGTAAAAATCTTATGGCACGTATCACAATGAATTGGGGTTCAGCAGTATTGTGCATTCACTGTGCATTCATTTTCACATAGATAATCGTTATTTCATTGAGTTCTATCATTTAACTTTACTGTGGGGAGAGCAATATAACCAGTTACACTCAAGCTAGTTTGACACTGCTCTCACTAAGTGAGAATCTTGTGCATTTGTCCATCAGCTAGTGAAATAATGACAGAGAAACATACAGATGCAGAGAACATCTCTGTAGATGCAGAGTTGTGAGGTGGAGCAGGAATAATGGGGGAGGGGAGAAAAGACATAAATGCGGGAAATGCAGAGGAGCTGATTCACAGGCATACTGGGCTCTGTCCTGGGAAAAGACCCAGAGCAAACCTGTCGATTGGCATGTAAATCAGGCTGGTATGTGGACGCGGAAGGGAGGGGCTCTATAAGCTTCAGAGCCAGTCATTTGCCAATGTTCACTTCCCATCAATATCAGTGCTGATTAATGAGGAGCTGGGGGAGAGTGGGAGGAGAGCTGGTGGGCAGCAACCAGGTGTCAGAGCAGTCACTGAATAGGAATAAAGACAGCGGGGGCAGTGATCCGCAACCAATTTCAGCAGGGCAGCTAGCTGGCCACAGGGAGTCGGAGTGGGCTGCCGGAACATGGGAGGGATGGATGGATGCATAATGTCTTGAAAGTTTTAACTTAGAAGCTTAAAACAATGATTCTCAACTGGTTTTGTTTTAGGACCTAAATTTGACACTGATAATTCAGTCATGACCCCATATTGTATGTTTTACAAAATACATTGCGTTCTTATTGGACAGGGGCCATATTCACAAAACATCTTAAGGCTAAAAGTAGCTCCTTACTTGCTGATTTAGGAGTAACTTTTAAAAAAAATGGCCGTGTCAGTCCTAACTTTTGGACTCCTAAATCTTTGGTCTTAGGGTATTTCACAAAGCGTTTTAGTGCTAAAACCTGCTCCTAAATCTGGGAAAAGTTAGGAGTAGTCAAGAGGACTCCTAAGTCACTAAGACCAAATCACAAACAACCCTAAAGGCTGCTGCTGGCAATCCGCCTCGTAATCAGGTCGATGTTTTAGAAACATTTATTGAAACTGAGCTTTTATAAAAGGTATCACCTTAATCGCAAGGGTATTATGATCATAGTAGAGCTAGCCAGGGATGCTGTAACTTCATCAACAAACAGAAACAACCCAATAACATCGGAGATCCAATCTATGCTACTTGGCCACAGGGAAAATGCAGCTATGCAGCGAATTACGTATCAGTCATCTATCAGTAGAATATTACATCAAACAATAAATCCCCTCCCTAGACCCCATATCGTGCGACAAATCATTCGGTTTCCACATGATGTTCACCACCTACAAAGAAATAAAGCCGAAACCAAGCCTTCATGGCCATAGCTCGACCTCCCGGTGTAGTTGGTGCTGTAGATGGGACACATAATTGCACGAATTGGTGCACCATTCAAAGAACGCGCATTTCTTTACGCGCTGCCAGACATGTAAGAGGCTGGCAATTAGCTGAACATAATATTGACTAGTTGGTATATCCTTCTTGGTTTCATTTTTCTGTGACACCCTACATTTTTATTTAAATATCTTTATTTCAATATGTCAACATGACACATCGCTCTACAGTATTGCTATGATATATTCACTGACAGAGACCCCTACCCTAACAGCCAATCACTGTGGGCAAAGTAAATGAGCTTGTTCGTGGAACACAACATCATCCATAGCAACAGGGTCAACCCCGCCTTTTCTCTTAGCTGAAGACCTCTCCCCATTCCTTAGTTAAAATTGGTCTTTGCAGCTTTGTGAATATGTTTTAAGAGGAAACACTTAGCTAGGAACTTTTAGTGCTGTTTAGGAGTCCTCCTAGTGGTAAGATAAAATGTTTTGTGAATACGGCCCCAAGTTGCTCCTGCAAAAATTGCCTTGTAGTCAGTTAAAAAATAACATAAATAAGCTACGGTTCTATGTTTTGAAAAACTTGCAATTCCCAATTAGAAAACATATGAAAACATTACCAAATCAAGAGAATATCCATTATATATAATAGTAATAGTAAACATGGCTATACTTGGCATACTTAAAATCAATGAGAGAAATGTAGGCATCTATGAACAGTATTTCAGAGCAAATAAAATAAACAAAATCGGCCACTCAACCATCAGTTCAATTGTTAAAAGCATAACATTAACTATAAATGATCCCTCCCTACCTAGCTAGTGAGCTAGACTGGCTAAATCTGCATTGACTGACAAGAACAGCTTGCTTAACATGTTTATTATTGCATATTTTTTACATTTGGCCCCTAAATTTGGAGCGACTGTTGTTGTTGTGTTGACCAAGACATTTGCAGTTAATGTTTTTTGCTACAATTTTTTTTCTACAAAACTTTTTTTCTGCAAAATTGTTCTGATTGCCTGAGATATTCTCCATTTAAACTTTCTGACCGGTCCCTCTATCAGTATGCACTGACATGCAGTCTCCTTTATACTCGCTTTAGATACTCACTGTACTACCCCCCCCCCACCTTAAACCACCGTGAAGTTGCTGATACTATTCAGAGGTTCTCTTTAAGGACGACACATTTTTTACACTTTTTATGGTTTTAAGGACATTTCAAATGTTGTCTTTGTGCAGGTTTTGTGTTTGTGTGTAAGTGTGTATGTGTATGCCTAAAGAGATGTCCACAGAGAGTTCCCCCCTGCGCCCTACTCAAACCGTGGCAGGCCTGGTGTCATGACTAGCGGTTCTCACAGAGGCAATAAGCAGTCAGAAACACATATTATGGCTACATGTCATTGTTGGTGCCGGTTGCCTCTGAGGAAGACAGACAAACCCACCTAAAACCATCTGCATCAACCCATAGGAACAGACTGGCCTGGATGGTTAAGATGGACTATTTTGCAAGCATGTCAATGGACACAACTAGGCACTCACCAATATGTAGCAAAGGTTTTCCTAATTTATCCTACTATTCTCTCAAAGCATACTTGACTCAATTTCAGTGTGCTAGAATCTAAAAATGCAACTTTGTTTGAAAGCACCACACAGTGTGAAATGGCAGTGAACAACCATATATTTGTATTTTGATATCATCTATTTCAAGCATCTTGTGACCGTTGCTCAGCAGGCCTCTGCATTCTTTCCATTACAGAACACACATTGACTAAATAAGACATGGGGATCTCAAATCCCAAACCAAAGATAAAGAAACCATGTTCCAAGGCGGTGGTTGTGTTTCATGTTTTTAAATAATGTATTTATAATTTATTGGTAATTATCTTCTTGGTTTGTTATTCTAAAGCCCATATTTTTGAAGATGTATTCAGTAAAGTTTCTGTAATTTCTGTTTTTGTAACCTTAACCCTAACCTCTGTACTGTGACGCCTAACCTGAACCCAAACCTTAAATGCAATTCATAACAAGACATTTTAGGAAGTCTCAATGGAATAAATGTGGAATGTACCCTGATGTAATGTACATTAACGATACGTTAAGGAACAACATAATAACAATACATTAAGGAGCAAAGTAACAGCTATGCATTAAAGACCAACGTAATAGTGATACATTAAAAAGCAGCATAATAACACTGGTATTGTTTGATGTTTGAAAATCTTGCTTTACAGATTAGTTGTATATTAATTGTATATTAATTGTATACAATTAATATACAATTGTATACAATTAACGTTAATATGCAATTACGTTAATTGTGTATTAACGTAATTCCCACAATATACGATTGTGGTGACCCGCACATAGATTTCTGAAACCTAGAGTTGTTTTTCGTAAATCCCCCAGGGGGCTCTCATAGAGCTTTTAAGGATCCACTTCCTCGCCATCATGCCTATGGTGTGTGTATTAGTACTTCCAGCAGGCATACATCTTTCCTGTTTCTCTGTACCTGACTTATCTACTGGTGTGGATTATCAAAGGGACAAATGCTCCCGCAGCCCATCTGGTACTGCGTTCCCCTCTGAATACTCCCCCGGGCTTTCTATAGAGCACATAGGTCCCACTAATAGCTAACTGGGATACCTACAGGACTCCACACCAATCCATGATTAAGGAATATAAGCAGCTGGGGAGCCGACAAGGCTGGGCCAGAGGGAATCTCTGATAATGTCACGGGATTCCCCGAACACACCCTTCTTAATGGGCACAGGTGGAGGCAGAGAGACAATTTGACATGATAAAACAGAAAACAAAAAGAAGATGAGCAGAGTGTAATGGAGGAGTTTGTATCAACAAGAGGAGAAAATAATTAAAAAGAGAAATGTTACAAAAGGAAAAAGGTGCTGAGGAGTATTGACTGAAGATGTGAAGTGGTGGAGAGTAAAAGCAAGTCTCACCGTGTACTCCCGGGACTGGTACCGACACTACAACTCAAAAAGTAATGGAACCCTTCATTAAATTGTGCAAAAGTGAATGCAAAAAATAAACAACACAAACAATGAGTCATGTTTGGTCCGAAACATAAAGGGGAGATGTAAACTTTCATTATAACAAAACAAATTCTAAAACACAAAACCATTTATTGAGTAGCAAAAAACAGGTTTCAAAAGGGTTGGCACACCTACAATCTGTATTTTGTTAAGCCTCCCTTGGAGTGCATAACAGCACGTAGCCTTATCCTATAAAGTCTGACGGGGTTGGCACACACTTTTGGAGGGATCTTGGATCACTCCATGCAGCACATTTCAAAATCCTTGATAGTCTTAGATTTGCACTTGTGGACTGCCCGCTTCAATTCAGACGAGAGCTTTTCAATTGGCCATTCCATAGAATTTTGGTCCCGCAACCATTTTTGTGTTGATTTTGATCATTATCATGTTAAAAGGTCCATCTACGGCTAAGTCTCAGAAATAAGATTTTAACCAGGTTTTGGGATAAAACATCCTAGTTTTCAGTAGAATTCATTATGCAACAGATCTTAATAAGTAGTACTAGTAGTAAAACAGCCACTAGTAGTAAAATGGACCACTAGTAGTAAAACAGCCCCAAAGCATCAATGATCTAGCACCATATTTTACCGTGTGTATCACCTGCTTTTTGTTGTAAGCAGTCCCCATTTGTGGTGTGCATAGCCAAAAAAAAATTTTGTCTCTGACCACATCACATGATTCAAATTCTAGTCCAACATAATGTTTGCCAAAGATCAGGCACTGAAATGTGTGGGTTGGACACAGTAAGGCCTTTGGTCAACCTTTCCAAAGAGCTTTTTGACATGTAGGTGGTGTCTAACATTTGATTTTAGGACTTGATAACCCCATGATTCCACTAGACTGTGCAGTTCGGAAACTCTTCTTTGCCTCACTAACTATTTTCCTCACTGTGCTTGGAGGCAATATGCACATGCATCCTTTTCTTGGCAAATCTGCAACTGTTCCAGACTTTTTGATTATTGCCCTGCCAGTGGTTTTTTCAACCGTTTATGTATTTTTATATCCTTTACCTAATCTGTGTAGGTCAAAAACCATCTGTATTCTTTCAGCTGACAGTGCTTAAGTTTTACACATGGTGATGGGTGAAAAAAGGGATGTTACATGCGTTCAACCTCATTTATACGTTAGGGAAAAACATCAGTAGAGTTACTGGAAACTGATACCAATTAAACAGCATATTCTTTAGGGGTGCTAATACTTTGGAAAACTATGTTTTGCAGAGAAAATGTATTATTTAAGAAAATGTTTTGTGTTTGAGAAATGATTGTGTTGAAATGGAAGTAAATGGCTTTCCCTAATGTTAAAACCTAAATTGTAACTCATTGTTTGTGTTGTTAATTTTTTGCAATGTCTTTGGCTAAATTTCATGATGGGTGCCAATATGTCTTGAGTTGACTCTATGTTTGTTAAGAAGGACAATTTCTCCATGAGCTTTCAAATTTTTCTGAAGCGGCGAAATATGCCCTGTTAATTATTTTTTTTTTATACTTACAACTGTTAGGCTCTGCTTGTACCACATCCTGTTCAAGTCGGACTTGCCAATCAGAACTACTATTGTGTGAATCTGCGCCCGCACTCATTCAATCAAGTAACACAATGATGCTCTTATACCTCAATTTGTTTTGTTTTTGACAAATAGTTTTCCTCTGTAAGACGCCTATTAATGCCTTCTTGTTTCACAACATGCCTACTGTTCTTACCCCTCCCCTAGGTGATATAAGGCTGTCATTTCACTGTAGTAGTAATACAGAATTGAAATAACATTGTCATAAAATGTACATACAATTTTCAATTCACACTATCAATGAGAAACTGTCACTATCACTAACGTATGCGTGCATAGCACTGTGGCCAGACCACTGACCTGGAAGTGGTATAAATGCACTGACAATGTTGTTAACCTGTTAAACAACATGGTACTGTTGGGAATAGTAGAATTGTTTTATAGTTGCTTCTCAACTATATGTTTTTTCTTATTAAGTTTATACCTAAAGGCAGACCAGACTTCATACGTCACCGCTCATTCCACTCCAATTCCAGACTGACCAAGATATCGGCTTTAGACCTCTGCAGCCGCGGAAATTATCTGTCGGAAAAGTGTATCACGTAACCTCGGGAAGGTAATGTGCAACAACTAAAATTTTCACCTGTTTACACCATATCTGTCCGATGCAAATCTGGGCAACAATGTTTTTCATTTAAACAAAACAATAGTAGTGTCATGATGCTGTAAGGAGAGGGTATGCTAATTAGTGGGGGCTATTATTGGATACTTTGATAGGTATAAAAGAAAATCACACCAGTTGTCCACTGACCACTATAATATATTGTGTCAGTATAGGTTCACCAATAGTAGTGGACTGGCCATCTTTTCTTAAGAGAACCAGCCATGCTCTGTTATTCAATCTAGATATTTTACTAGCGTTTACTAGTGAAAGTCAAATTCTCCAGAAACAACTCCCTTACTGTGCTCGGGGTGAACTGTCAGAGGAAATATGAATCCTTTGGATGTATGGTTGTAAACAGTAAGAACTTTCTTTTTTACCACTGCCTAGAGAAGAGAACAAAATTGGACATTTTCCAGTTTAACAATTTTATTTTTATTCTTGCTGTGTTTTTAATAAAAGTAACACTTGGCCAACACTTGGCTAAACGGCCAAAGAGTAGTGGACATGAAAGGGGCCATATGTAAGATTTTTGCTGTACTACTACAATAAATACAAGCATAAATAACCAGGAGACGTGCAGTTATTGAAGTTAATGTTTATTTTTTTTTCTACAAAATTGTTCCAAGTGCCTGAGATGTACAGTATATACCTCTATATGTTCTTGCTGGTCCATCTATCAGATTGCATCAATTTGTAGTATGTAGTCACCACTTGCTTTAGGACACACACTACACAGTACTGTACCCCCACACTAAACCACCTTGGACTACCCAATACTATTGTCATGTTATTGTTTAAATTTAGTCTTGTAAATGTTACAGGCACAATTCTACACAGTTCCCCTTTAAAGTTTTTGAACACAATACTGAACATCGTGTCATGATACTTTGAATATTCCATTCAATTTGTCAATACATTAATAATACATTTATTTCTTGGCATTTTCTCAGGAAAACATTGCTCTGAAAAATACTAAAACTTAAATGTGAGACTGTGAGCTTAATAGAGGAGGAGGAAGAACTGCTCCATCAGCTCAGCTAGGTGCTAATCAAATTGACACAGCACTGTTTAGTCCACACACAGAGCAAGCATTGTACCTGACATTGCAATCTGATTTCTCCTGGGAAATGTTGTGTTGTTGGGTAGGCGATATGGTCAGGAACAACATTGAACTGATCAAGGAAAATCAAGAAAAAAAAGTTCCTTCTGAGAATTTCTACAATACAAAGGATTTGTTTATATTCCAAAAGTCTTAATCATTTCTGAGGGTCAGGCTACACCTAATGAGATGAAAATGGAGGAACATGAGTCTCCAATGTCTGCCTTCGCACCGGGTGCCACACTCTCTCCAGTGACCTGAGAGGGTGTCAAGCCCTGTGCTCAATAACAGCGCCATCCGCCGCACTGAGGTGGAGGCTAAAAGGTTAATTGAGTCCCTGTGCTGTGTCTTACTCTGTTTAATTTACTGTGATTAATGCATGGAGGTCACTGTCAGACTCATTTACGAAATGTCCAAAAGCACATTGTAATTAACTACATCTGTAAAAATGTGTCTCTCACTATACCATGGTCAGAGTACTGGGAGCAGTGTCAGTCTGAATCATCATGACCAGATTTTTTGCTCAACAGATTTGTAAAATGACTGATCTCTCATGGTTCTCTTAGTTGGGGCAGATATATTGAGTGTTTCAAATCTCTACTGGAGCAGCAGTCTCTATGAATCTGGGTTTCACTCTGTTACACCTTGACTCAGCTTTTGTCTGAGAAATGGAGCTGCTGAAGTGGTAAGAAAATGCTTGCCTCGGGCCACAGCAGATATGCCAAAAGTTGTTCAATAGACAGAATGTGTCTCAGTGAATTCTCACTGCTTCTTCTGCAGGTTTCTACATAAAACTTTTGTGTTAAAAAAAAAACCTCAGCTCAAGAAAACATTTCAAAGCACTGAGATCACAGATTTCTCAATCGAAAAGTGTCCCTAAGAATATAACACACAGGTTAAACAAAGTTTCCTGTCAGTCTGAGGCAGTCTACCAGCCAGTGGTCCCTCTTTCAATTATTTTCTGGAACCCCTTGACAGGTTAGGCAAGTTTAAGAATCTCATAGATCAAAACCAACGCGATGAAGTTCTGTTAATATAGAAGGCTCCATCAGTTACTGTTTATTGCAGTGCTATAGTACACAGGATTTACATGTTCTTTTCTTATGCTCTTTGGTAATGCCTTTGAAAGGATTATTTAAACATGAAAAGGATATAGTTTTCTTGGCATTCTAAATATAAATATAGGTGTTTTGGGGTGGCCGTGTGGAGAGTCCTCAGTTGTTGACAGACTACATTTTGTGGGCACTTTGATGACACGACTTGCCATTCCCCTAAAGACGTACTTCCACAGCTTATCTCAGGGAGAGTGTGTTAGCGCATACATTTTGCTGTGTATTCTCCCTGCTGGTGCGTGTGCCTGCATACGATGGATACATTTTGCCAGCCCATCACTTTAACCTTGTGTTCATGTGCGTCACTGTGCATGTTTGCTCACTACTCAGGATGGCAGGCAGTTTCTCTCTCTTTTTTGATGTATTTGAAACCTAAAAGCAACTCCAAATTGGAAGTCATGGCAAAGGGACACTTGCTGTAAAATACTGACATTTTATCCTTTGCCATTTGCAACAGAAACATTATTTTTTTTTTATATATATATATATTTTTTTTTTTTTTATGAATTTCATCCATAATAACTTTTAACATTATTCTATATCGATAAAGACAATCTTGGTGCCTTCCTGACACCATAACGTTAGAACCAGTGTCCGAAATTAACTTTTTAGCTCACCTGCCAAGGGGACTGGTAGAATGTCTTAAGTCACAATTGAGCAATTGCTAGTGAGAGAATCATGGAAAACCCTCCTCTTTTACTGTGCAAGGGGTTGTGGTCTATATTTCACCAAAAAGCATGCACGGATGAGTACTTCGAAAATCCACCAGAAATAGTCACAATATAACCATAAACAGTTTCATTTTAGGCTTACTATAACGTAACTACTGAAGCTTGGAGCCAGCAAAGTTTTTGTCCATCCTGAACAAATCCTACTGCATATGAGGATTGAACACAGGTTGCCCACATGCCAGTCTGCACCTCTAACCACTATGCTATTTAACAATCAGTCAGCCAGTCAGAGACATTTGCTCTCCTTGGCCAGCTCCGCTTACGCGGTCCGGTAGAAATCATATGTCATAAAAATATTCTGTTTGTCTGTTGCAGCGCATTACAACTAAGCAGCAGTGTTCCGCGCCGCTCTGATTACAATAGGGAAACATTGGGTACAAAAATTTACCTGCCAATGTGGCGGATAGCTTTCTGAGATTTACTCGCCAAACGTAAAATCTACCCGTATTTGGCGCTTGGCGGGTGTTCATTTCGGACCCTGGTTAGAACACTGAGCTATCAACTCAGTTCTAACTGCATTTGAAAGATAAGACTCAAAACTGGAGGCATAATAACTATTGTGCAATTAATTTTGTTGTCATAGCAGATGCCACACCCTCAAGAATCCAAATCTGGGGTACCTAAATATCCACATATTGTTAGTGTACATATTACCTGCCTCTGTATCAAATTTTGTGCTTATATTTTCAACATGTTTAGTTTTTACTATTATCTCCACCTTCTCACCTTAGCCACACACCAGTCGAGATTGTTGTAGGTGACCCTCAGTACTGTAATCAATTACAATTCCACCAATTATTAACATACCATAGCCATTACAATACTTTCTTTTTAAAATTCCTACTCTACCATTTCTAAGGAACCCATTGATGGAGGTGTACTGGCAATTTCTGAAGTTAACCATATTCAGATTTTATGCAAACACAATGCCCAGCGGAATGCTTAATTTGGGTTGTCATAGTCAAGGTGAAAGGATTCTCTGGGAGGAAGTTATTATGTGTGCAACTTTTGGCAACTTGGAATTGGTGTCATGTTTCTCAATATCCCTAAATAAAAGGCCAGATATCTTTTGTGTAAATTCCATCTTCTCACATAAAGAAAGTACAAAGCTTTAAAAGTGTCTGTTTAAAAAGTTATTTTTAAGTGCTTTGATTGTGTAAAATGTTTAACTGTCCCAACCACTATTGATATCCTTAATCTCTCAAAGTGTCAGCTCCCTCTGTAGTTGCCATGGAGAAACTAGCAAGAGGCACAGTGCCACTGTGATTGTTTCCTCAGGGACTGCAGAGCAAGGAGAGGAGGGTTGTGGTTTGTAATTAATTTAGTCCTGGATTACACTAGATAATGAACACATCATTACAAAATTAAGTTGCCAGTGGACCTTTGTGCAGATGCTATTTGGAGTAAGTCTTTGTGTAAAAAACAGATGTGCTCCGGATGTTTTTTGTGACAGGGATGCTGTGCGCACCCAATTAGTGTTGTGGTTTTGTTAGCCGATACTCTTATGCAGAGTGTCTTAATGTGATAAGTGCCTTGCTCAATGTCCCACTGATAAATGTTTCACCTCGTTGACTCAAGGATTCTAACCAGTGACATTTCAGTAACTGGTCCAATGCTAGGCTATACCACCTCACTTGTGTAAATGGAAATGAATTAATTACACACTAACTGAAGTGTTCAGACTAGTGCCTTATTGCATAAATCGTTGCCACAAATCAAGAAAACCAAAGGTCCATTTCTATAAACAATATTTAGCAGATAGTAAATCTCACTACAAATATTCTCTGGGATGCTGGCCTTCTAGGCAGAGTTCTTCCCCTGTCCAGTGTCTGTGTTCATTTGCCCATCTTAATCTTTTCTTTTTATTGGCCTGTCTGAGATATGGCTTTTTCTTTTCAACTCTGCCTAGAAGACCAGCATCCCGGAGTCGCCTCTTCACTGTTGAGACTGGTGTTTTGCGGGTACTATTTAATGAATCTGCCAGTTGAGGACCTGTGAGGCATCTGTTTTTCAAACTAGACACAAATGTATTTGTCCTCTTGCTCAGTTGTTCACTGGGGCCTTCCACTCCTTTTTCTATTCTGGTTAGAGCCAGTTTGCACTGTTCTGTGAAGGGAGTACTACCAATTGCTGTACAAGATCTTCAGTTTCTTGGCAATTTCTTGCATGGAATAGCCTTACATTTCTTAGAAAAAGAATAGACTGACAAGTTTCAGAAGAAAGTTTTTTGTTTATGGACATTTTGAGCCCAAAATCAAACACAAACGCTTATGCTGGAGATACTGAACTGGTTTAAAGATTTCCAGTTTTATTGCTTCTTTAATCAGTACAACAGTTTTCAGCAGTGCAAACATAATAGCCAAAGAGTTTTCTAATGATCAATAAGCCTTTAAAATGATAAACTTTGATTAGCAAACAGAACATGCCATTGGAACACAGGACTGATGGTTGCTTATGGAACTCTGTATGCCTATGTAGACATTCCATTGAAAATCAGCTGTTTCCAGCTACAATAGTCATCTACAACATTAACAATGTCTACACTGTGTTTCTGATCAATTTGATGCTATTTTAATGGACAAGAAATTTGCTTTTCTTTCAAAAACAAGGAAATGAACGGTATTGTAAATAACTTTCTGCACAACTAGTCATTTCAAGAAGAGTAGTATTCTCTCCAACAGGCTCCTGCAGTTGTTGATACCTTTGAACAAAAAACATAAATACAAAACAGAATATTGAACATATTGGATGGTCCCGATCTGTCGACATATTAACACAATCTTGTATGTCATTCTATCTCATTCCAAGTCTATGAGAGGGGTGTAATAAATGGATTAATTGAAAGTACAATCTGGTGGGAGTGGAAAATCAAATCCCATAGTGGGCAATAACCACAATTGGGTATAGATAGGTGTAGCCTTAATCCAGCAGTGTGGTGTAGAACCACCATATTATGTTTGGTGCTAATTTCCTGGCATCTTCTGAACCGACACTTTCCCATTATCAATGGCCAGAAAAAAACAAGACACCCTCATGTCAGCTGAGGGGATGGACAGATCAGAGGCAAAGGAGAAAACCCATGTGCATCTGTAAACATGGGCCCTGCACCCAAATCTGCTTTAAGTCTGGGCACACCATGAACATCCAAACACAGCAAACAAAGAGTCCCTGAATGAGGACAAGATGTAGGCTATCTCAGTCTTTCCTTATTACACTCATGAGATAATTAACTATTAGAATGTGTGTGAGAATAACACTCATAAATGTACGTTTGGTATCTATGAACATGTTCGCAACTGGGAAACTTCGAGGGCATCTGTGGTATCTTTTCTGGGTGAACTCTCAAAACAAGAAACATAGTCTAATTCCGACATAACTTGATTCCTAAAATAAAACAATATGATTTTTACATTTTAATAAAAATAATTAGACTATTTAGCTTGTTTTCAGAACAAAGATGAATAGCCACCAACTAGAGAATCAGACTAAGACAATATGTTGGTCAGAAAACAGAAGTTGTGCCATTAGACAAGTTATGAACAGACTGGAGCTGTGTGTGTGTTTCAGGTAAAAAAAGAGGGAAGAAAGCAGGAGGAATGGCATCTGTTCAAATCCAGTCATGGCAGCTGGCTCAATCTAGACCTGTTTCTTAGAAAAACAGCAAACTAGACAATTTATTTTGGGGGGACAGATGTGCCTGTCACAGCTGAAAAAGTAGTTTTTATTTAATTAAAAAAATTGTCCTATTACATTATGAACATTCTCCATATCGGTGACGATTTTCATTTTGTACCTGGCACAACTGTATTTCATACTATGTCAATCGAATAATAATGTGATTTTTTTATGTAGTGTATGAAGTGTTAGAAAAGACTAATTGACATGTTTTCCATGTTTTGGTGTTATGGAGTTTTGACCTGCCCGGAGATATCACCAGGTGGATTAAATGATATATATATCCCTATATATATCCCTATTATATATCCCTCCTGTTAGGCTTGTCCAATTAGGACCCATAACTCAGACCTTTCAATTTACATAATTTAGTTGACACTAATTCAAAGCAATGTTCTGTAGTGACTGCATACATATTTATACTTATTTATAGTGTGGGAACTGAATCTACAACCCTGGCATTGTAAGCACCATGCTTTTACCAACTGAGCTACAAGGGTCCACTCCTAGCTACATTTATGCTGGGGAATTATCTCTTTGCTGGGAAGGTTTATCTACTATTTTCGTCAAATAGCTCTTTCTTGTCTCTCAGTCTCAGACGTGACCAATATTTTTGGAACATTAGATAGCAATAAAAGCACTGTACTGAATCGCAATACATAGTCACTGTAACTGATGAAGCCTTCATTCCCATAGTCATGAGAATCACTATACGGTATGCCAACATATCATGTCAGCACACTACTGTAAGTATTGTGATGTCCCTGGCAATTCCAGCCCGAGTCCAAGGATGGAAAGGTTTTATTAAGCCTTGTGAGCAATGAATGCTAAACAGGCATGGCAATAACTATTTATCATGTATGGTTATGGGTCAAAATCTGAGCTGGAAGACAGCCAAGACTGCACTTTCAAATGAGATATGACACCTTTGCCTTTTCAAGCAGACATAAACCCAGTTGATAGGAGTTAAATGCTTTTATTTTGTGAATACAGACTATTATGCAACATGATGGGTAAAAAGGGGGAAAGAGCATTTTGAAATAGCCCTCTGAAGTAGCACTGATATGCAAGCAGAAGCCAATGTAGGACGATAAGTATGTTTGGTACCATGGGCCAGGTTCATAACAGCTAAAGAGACCAACCAATGTCCTCCACCACACATAACTGCCAGAGATAACATTACACAGCAGTGTGGAATTATGGTGTGAAGGCTGTATTCCTACAGCAGAAAGTGTACCAATTATTTTTGCAATTATTTGGTTCTACTTGTTTTTTTCATCCAATACATGCAAACAGCCACTTCACCTTTTTCCAAACAGATTTAAGTAACACCAACTTCTCATGTCATGTCCATTCCACACTCATCATTGTCGCTCGAGCATACATTTACAGTCAGAGAACACACACAATGCAAGCAGGCCAGGCTAGTAGAGACATCAGCATTCTCCTAACGAGGACCCACCACCCACCAACCTCCCTTTTTTTAAAGACAGGAAGAACAAAGAGGCAGAGCATGTTGCAAACACAGCCCTTTCACTGGAGTGAGGCGAGCAGCATTTCTTGGCTGGGCCATCCAGGCTATTTTTAGCATCTGTTTTTTATACAGTGCTCCTGCCACAGATTTAACAGTGTGAAAGATTGCTTTTTAGAAATGCCGCTGCACGAGCGGGCTTTGCCTAAGCAATGCCCTGATGACTCTGGCATTACCACAGGCAAAGCATCTGAATCACAGAGCGGACCGTTGCATTTAACTGGTACATGCAAAACCCACACACAAACTAAAAAAAGGCAATTAGAAAAGGACATTATGTTGGGCAAAAATGTTTTTTAGTATGTATGCTATTTAGTATTGTCAATGAGTAGCCTTGTTTAAAAAAAACTGTCTTGAAGAGAAGCAGCATATAGTTAATTATTTTTAAACCTTGACTTCAAGGTCAGACTCCGTTCATTCTTCTCACCATACCTTATCCAGGTCAAAGTTTATAATAGTCTGTGTCTTGTGTTTTTTTTTATTATAAGCTAAAGGGGTTTAAGAATTTACTTAGGGCTTCACTTCTCTGTTACAGAATTAGGTACCAACAGTTGTGTTATTTGAGTACAATAAATTACTACTGTTTCGGGTCACTTAACTGCAATCTCCTTTGTCTTTTCATTATCTTTGTTATATCTTTATTATCTTCTATTATTATATTTTCTTTTAACATCCCACTTTCTCTCTGCTCTCTGTTTCCTGTTTTCCTTTCTCTCGATCTCGTCTCGCTTTCTGTGCATTCCTTTACAAACTCCACACCTTTTCTTTTAATACTTTGTAAGCATTTCTTCTTTATTTTCAAGTGTAACCCTCAACAGCTGAGACACATCTCTCAGCAGGAAACATTATTAGGGTTTCAGCAGCATAGCCTATTGTATTTGTTAGTGTTGGTTATTTTTCTTCAGTTTCTGCTGTTGAAAATTAGGGCAATTAGGCCTTGCCATCTCCTGTGAGATGGCAAGGCATAGAAAGATAAATCTTAAAATAATTGCAAATGGCATTGGTCTACATCGTCCCACACAATGCCAATTTGCTAAATAGTGGTGCTATAACAAGCATAATGCTGGACATTTTTAAAAACTCAGTCCATGTGACGTGAAGTTGTAACATTTGATACATACTTAGGTCCGCCTCTGCATAAGGAACAAATTTGCTACGCAGTTAAAGATGTTCAGATCTTAACACAACAATGTGTGCAAGCATGTTGTGATTGATCAAACAGTGGCATAATAAAGGTCATGTTTTACTATCTCCCAAGTTTGACATAGACAAGGGAAATATTGCATGCATGCTGAGGTATACAAGTCTAGCTAAACTCTAAAATGTGGTTTTGTTTGGGTGAGGGTTTGTGCTGTTGTACGAGAAAATCGATTTGTGTATGCTCATTGGCTCTAAAGAAGTGGGCACATGGATGTGACATAGATGTTTTATCAGGATCGGACCAACATTCCAGAGGAGTGGCTAGCAGTCTAAAGTACAGAAAGTCATTGAAAATTTTGAAAAATATATTGAAAAAGGAATTTCATTATTTTTTCATTGCTTATGGTATTTTGCTAAGTAGGTTAAGGACTATAGAAATATAGAATATAGATAAATATAGATATATATAAGTTCTATAGGAGTATATACAGGAGCAAATTATGGGGATATGTCTCATTTGACTTGATGGCGGCACAGTGGGTACACCGCTGAAACACCACTTGCAGCTATAATTGGACATTGTTATTGCTCCTCCACATGTGCACCACAACTTCGCCACCACAATTTTTGCTATACAATGTGTTATTATACAAAGTATTATACACATTGTGTTTTTCTGTCTCTGTATTTAAGCAATTTGGATATGAAAATATACTTGACTTAGAGGATAAAGTTTTTGAACACTGTCAGCTTTAGTTTGAGGGTGGTTTCATCAATATTGGAATATCCAGCACATCAGTACTGATCAAGTCAATCACCCAATCTGACTTCAACTCAGATGCCTTTCACATGCTAAAGACAAGACTGAAAGCAAGCAATTAGGAAATTAAGATGTCTGTAGTACAGTCCTGGCAGAGAATCACCAGGGAAGGTATCCAGCATCTGGTGAGGTCTTTGGGTTTTAGACTTCAGGCAATCATTGCATAGAAAGGATATTAAACAAAGTACTAAAGATGACTACTTTATTATACATAATGTCAATCTATCCTAACACTTGTCGTTCTGCAAAAAGGGGGGACTATTTACAAAATGTGCAGTAATTTCAAAATGATTCATCAGCTCTAAGTTGTACTTTAACTCCAGTCATTATATCACTTTAAATCCAAAGTGTTGAAATGCAGAATCAAAGACAAATTTCACTGTCCAAATATTTTTGGAGTTCCTTGTATGCATGATTAACCTGCATCCGTCTTCAGAGGTAAAATCTTAATGAGATTTTCCAGACTGGGAGGAACTATATATGGAGAGAAAGGCCAGTATTGGGCAACCTTGTTGTTACATAGAAACAACGATCTCTTTTTCCAGGTAACACACCCTGGGCAGGTTGGAATTTAAAAGAATACAAGTCTGTCTTTCCCCTTTCCATTTCATAAAAGCAGAGTATGGATAAGATCAAATCTGGACACTGATACGCAGATTTTTCTTTCCTCAATGTTAAAAAAAGGTCAGTTTTTGTTCATGTTTGTTTCAAGTTGTGGGTAATGTGAAGCAGTGATTATGCACAGCAGACAAAATCCTCAGCCAATCTGGGAATCGTTGACATGAAAGCAGCTCATGCTCTGAAATGCAAGGCCAACAATCCTTATGTTAACCAGACCAGACATGTCACTTAAAAAGCTAGAAGGGAACATCTAGAAGAAATTATAGAGGTATCTATTCTTGCGGATTTACTTCAGTATTGCTTTAGGATCTTCCAGTCCATGTCTTACTAATATTGACCCTAAATCTCATCCACACTGTATCAGTACCAAAAAGCAGAGCAGCAAAAATTACAACAACGGTAGCAGCATATACAGTATAATCTTTGCAGACCAGCAGGCAATATAGTGCTTGTGCTGGATTATCTCCAATGAAAGCATAGACAGTCCTTGAGGATGCAGTCAAGTCAACTACCGTGCCATACCCACTTGTATTTATTCCAGCCATAAATGTATTCAATTTCTGTACCCCTAGTCTCTGGAATAGTGCTAGATCTATTCTAAGTATGTTACTGAACTCTTATTTGTATTTTATGTTATCTTAAAAAACATAATGAAGCATAACATTTTCAGTAGGATCAATGATGCTCATGTACAGCCAAACAACACAAATTAAGTAATAAACTAAATATATAAAAACAACATTTAATTTTGAAAAGATGTATGGATAGCAGATTAAGTGTACAGATTCACTATAAATTCCATTTAAATCCTCTGACAAAAACACACCAAAATTGTAATCCAGTAACTAACTATGACCTAATCAGAACTATTGTGATGTCAGATGGCATCTCTTGATGTGAGTTTATTACATCCTCTGCACTTCAAGAGAAGGATAGGCATGACTTTCTTGCACACAATTCTGGTACCTAATATCCTGGAGCCTGCCAAGAAACATATGAATAATGACCATACTAAATGCCCTGATGACAGGGAAATACATTTATACCTTCCCAAACATTACTGTTTTTCCAGCTAAAAAACAGTCATTTTTGCAGTGTGTTTCCAGTGTGTTCCCAGTCATGTACAGTTAGGTCCGGAAATATTTGCGCACTGATACAATTTTCATAATTTTGGCTCTGTACACAACCACAATGGATTTGAAATGAAACAACAGAAGCAATTGAAGTGCAGACGTTCAGCTTTAATTCAAGGGGTTGAACAAAAATATTGTATGAAATGTTTAGGAACCATTTTCATACACAGTCCTCTTATTTCAGGGGCTCAAATGTAATTGGACAAATTAACACAAGCATAAATAAAATGTTAATTTTTAATACTTTGTCGAGAATCCTTTGCAGGCAATGACTGCTTGAAGTCTGAAACGCATGGAAATCACCAAATGCCGGGTTTGATACTTTGTGATTTGAGATGCTTTGCCAGGCCAGTTTTTGTTTGTTCGTGGGTCTTTATGCCTTAGGTTTTGTATTCAGCAAGTGAAATGCATGCTTGACCAGGCTGAGATCAGGTGATTGACTCGGCCATTGCAGAATATTCCACTTCTTTGCCTTAAAAAAACTCCTGGGTTGCTTTCGCAGTATGTTTTGGGTCATTGTCCATCTGTAAAGCGAAGCGCCATCCAATCAACTTCGCTGAATTTGGCTGAATCTGAGCAGACAATATATCCCAATACACTTCAGAATGCAACCGGCTGCTTCTGTCTTCTGTCACATCATCAATAAACACTAGTGATCCAGTGCCATTGGAAGCCATGCATACCCATGCCATCACACTGCCTCCGCTGTGTTTTACAGATGATGTGGTATGCTTCGGATCATGAGTCGTTCCAAGCCTTCTCCATACTTTTTTCTTCCCATCATTCTGATACAGGTTGATCTTAGTTTCACCTGTCCAAAGAATGCTGTTCCAGAATTGGGCTGGCTTTTTTAGATGTTTTTGGTTAAGTCTAATCTGGCCTTTCTAATCTTGAGCCTTAGGAATGGTTTGTACCTTGTGGTGAACCCTCTGTATTTAATCTTGTAAAGTCTTCTCTTTATGGAAGACACGGATATTGATATGCCTAACTCCTGGAGAGTGTTCTTCACTTGGCTGGATGTTGTGAAGGGGTTTTTCTTTACCATGAAAAAGATCCTCCGATCATCCATCACTGTTGTCTTCCATGGATGTCCAGGCCTTTTTGTGTTGCAGAGATCACCAGTGCATTATTTTTTTCTCAGAATGTACCAAACTGCTGATTTGGCCAATCCTAACGTTTCTGCTATCTCTCTGATGGATTTTATTTTTTTGCAGCCTGAGGATGGCCTGTTTCACTTGCATTGAGAGCTCCTTTGACCGCATGTTGTGGGTTCACAGCAACAGCTTCCAAATGCGAATGCCACACCTGGAATAAACTCCAGACCTTTTACCTGCTTAATTGATGAAGAAATAAAGGAATAGCCCACACCTGTCCATGAAACAGCTTTTGAGTCAATTGTCCAATTACTTTTGGTCCCTTGAAAAAGAGGGGGCTACATAATAAAGAGCTGTAATTACTAAACCCTTCCTCCGATTTGGATGTGAATACCCTCAAATTAAAGCTGGGGGACTGCACTTTAAGCATGTTAATTATTTAACTGTAACTTGAATATATTTTGGTAAACAGCCAAAATAACAAAATTTTGGGGGAGAGGAGAGTTTGAGGAAAAGGACAACATTTAACCCCATGATTGTCAGATACAGTAGTTCGACCAACAAGGACAACACAGAGGTTGAGTTGGTGAATTAATTGTGACATAACAAAGTGGGACCACCCTGCAACCCAGCTGAGTGGGAGCTGCCCAATTGTATGGGTGGGACTGCCAAGAGACCAGAGGTGGAGAAACCCAAGCTTGGATAGTGATGTAGGGTTTGAGTCAGAACGTAGGGAGGGGCAGTTCCCCTTACTCTGTAGGGAAGTAGGGAAGGTTTCCATACAGAAGGCCTTCCTTGAAAATCTCCTACTCACCCATGAAAACAGCTGTTGGCAGTATTGGCAGGGCCACCAAGACCCCAAAGTTTACAGTAATTAGCAAAGCCATCGCTATTATGAACATTGATTAGATAACAATTTTAAAAACTTCAGAGTCATACGACTGCAGGGAGAATAATCCTCAGTGTTTCTCTGTTAAAGCAGTATGGTTCTGGAAGGAGAGAGCAGAACTATAAGCAACGTCTTGCCCACTCCTAAGTCCTAATCACAGTTAATCCAAACATAAAAGTGACTGTAAAAACAGATACAGAACAATACATTTCATATTGTAGATTCGTCCAAGAAGCCACCTTTTGTCTTGATGACAGCTTACATATATTTTATATCTTATATTGAACTTATAAATAATAAATAATATATAATAATGATGAGTTTTATAATTTGTACTGCGTACTAGTTGTTATAGTAAAAATTTATTTGTTCTAAATAACTTACTTGTTAAAGGTTAAAAAGGTACAAAAAAATGCTAATTTAAAACAGTGACATGAGTTAGTTTCCACCCCACTTCTAAGCTGTTAATAATTCACATTTGAGGGACGAAGACAGGTGGAGGAAGAAAGGGCATTTCAAGAGGAGCGCCTGCAAGGTCCCCCTGCTCAAGAAAGCACATGTACAGGCCTGTCTGAAGTTTGCCAATGAACATCTGAATGATTCAGAGGAGAACTGGGTGAAAGTGTTGTGGTCAGATGAGACCAAAATCGAGCTCATTGGCATCAACTCAAGTCGCCGTATTTGGAGGAGGAATGCTGCCTATGACCCCAAGAACACCATCCCCACCGTCAAAAATGGAAGTGGAAACATTATGCTTTGGGGGTGTTTTTCTGCTAAGGGGACATGACAACTTCACCGCATCAAAGGGACGATGGACGGGGCCATGTACTGTCAAATCTTGGGTGAGAACATCCTTCCCTCAACCAGGGCATTGAAAATGGGTCGTGGATGGGTATTCCAGCACGACAATGACCCAAAACACAAGGCAACAAAGGAGTGGCTCAAGAAGAAACACATTGAGGTCCTGGAGTGGCCTAGCCAGTCTCCAGACCTTAATCCCATAGAAAATCTGTGGAGGGAGCTGAAGCTTCAAGTTGCCAAACGTCAGCCTCGAAACCTTAATGACTTGGAGAAGATCTGCAAAGAGGACAAAATCCCTCCTGAGATGTGTGCAAACCTGGTGGCCAACTACAAGAAAAGTCTGACCTCTGTGATTGCCAACAAGGGTTTTGTACTAAGTCAAGTACTAAGTCATGTTTTGCATAGGGGTCGAATACTTATTTCACTCATTTAAATGCAAATCAATTTATAACATTTTTGACATGTGTTTTTCAGGATTTTTTTGTTGTTATTCTGTCTCTCACTGCTCAAATAAACCTACCATTAAAATTATAGACTGATCATTTCTTTGTCAGTGGGCAAATGTACAAAATCAGCAGGGAATCAAATAATTTTTTCCCCCTCACTGTAACTGACTTTAGTGGGCAAATGCTCACTTTCAATGGCCACTGGCACACTGGAGAAGGATGTTCTTCACGCAGTTTCCACTGTACCGGGTAGATGGCAGACAGTGTGTATGGGTGAAAGCAAAAAAATTTGTCCCAGTTCTTCAATGGCTTGTATAGTCAGCAAATATGCCACCCACTGAGCATGTTTGGGATACTATGGACTGACGTGTAAAACATTGTGTTCTACTAACCGCAACTTTGCACAGCCATTGAAGAGAAGTAGGAAAACATTCCACAGGCCACAATCAACAGAACGATGAGTCAAATCAAAAAAGCAGATGTGTCACGCTGCATAAGGAAAATGATGGCGACAACAGATACTGACTGGTTTTCTGATCCTCAGCCCTACCTTTTATAAGGTATCTGTGACCAACATAAGTATTGGTTTGTTCCATGTTGTGTTTTTGTTCAGTATACATTGTTTAAACTCAAACTAACTTTGAAAAACCACAAAGCATCATTTACTTTTCAATGTCAGTTTGAGCAGAAAACTGTCGTCTCAGACCGTATATATTTCAGACATTTCATGAGTAAGTTTGATCAGTAACACATTGTAATCACTACAGTGCATACACAACAATGTCCAATGTAGTGTTGCATCAGATCCCAACTTAGACAAATCTGAAATTACTAGTTGTACCCCAAAGGAAAATAAAAAGTGTTCCTTCAGATACCTGGTCACCTTATTTTTGCTGCCAATTAGTAGCCTACATGATGCATTGCAATTCACATTACTTTCTCAGTGTGACTCTTTTTAGAGAGTAATGAGGACTACCTGAAAAGGTTAAGATTAAGATTCATCATATTTATTTAAAAAAATGATAAATGCAATATTCTCCAATGCATTTGACTGAGTATATAATTGTGTAAAAACCCAGTAAAAGTGCATGTGTTTGCTAAATATAGTCATGTGTGCACACAGGCCAGAAGCTTGTCTGTAGGCAGGAAAACCAACATAAGATTTAAAATGTCTATTTCTAAAATATATGACAGTTTACCATAAACACCAAAACAATTTGTTGCCAATTAGTAGCCTAAGGTCTGGAGACTGGCAAAAGGAAAGTATGATATGGGCAACATCACTAAGTCACATGACACTTTTCAACCATGCTATGCCAAACTCTCCATGAGGCAAGGCAACATATGGTAATAAAGTGAGTTAGTTCTGGTGGGTAAGATTCTGAGGTAACAATTTATAGAAAATAGTTGAATATATCCAAAATGTTATGTTACTACCAGAGTAACAGTATAAGCCTGGTACTCTCTTGAGTCTTCAAATATTCATCTTACTTGAAAGCAGAGTTGAGTCAGAGGTGGGAGGAGGGAGGGTGAGCTTTACTACCAATGCCATCACTCAACACCATGGCAGGCACGGGGGAGGAGGGCACGTTTCAGCCAAACCCCCCCAACACGCACCCTGCCTAAACCGTGCAGGGGGGGCTCACAGGTCTAATCCCAAACATGTTTTTTCAATCACTCCAAGAGGCAGGCTTCTGACAGCAAGTCCATCAAGCAACTCTTACACTCACTGCAATACATGTAACAAAATACCCATGGCTTGTGAAAAGTGAATTGTGAACCATAATCTTTGGATTGAGGCAACAAGTAAGCTTTACTGCTGGACTATAAGTAGTGAAGCTCTGTTAAGAAAAAAACAATACACTCAGTACATAGGATTTTTTTTTAGCACAACTATGAGAGATTTTACAACTAAACTGTTTCCCAGTGGGTAAAGCCCGATAAATAATGCATGCGAGTGCTCAGTAAATAGCACAATTATGTGTTTCTAGAATCCACAGTAATGCAGTATTCATAGAACTAAAACCAGTTTTAAAATAAAAATGTGTCTGTCATTTGGCCCACAATCACCAAGTAAAATCCATGGCTTTTATTGAGATTCTGTGTGATGCCTGTGTGATGTCTAGAAATTGAATGCTTTTGACCAGTGCATCATAAAAACTAAAATTTGTTTGCAGTTGACTTGGTTAAATGAAAAAGGTAAAAGGACTAATGTCTGTGGTTATAAGGGGTCCAAATGACAAGGAGAACCTTCACTGATGTCAGCTTGTGGTAACTGCAGAACAAGGAGCTGTTTGATCCACATGTCTACACATCTAACCATACTGTATAACTTATTAATTTCATTCAACAGTTGAACAGGATCTTTGCATTGACTTCACAGCCACATCAGGTCTCTTGAAGTTCTATATAGATTTTCCAGCTGCCCTTTTAAATGATCCGAAACGTCGAGGCTTGTGATGAAGGTACGGAAAATAGTAATCGCTCCTCATATCCATATATTGTGCTCCTGTTATATTGAGCTGTGTTACCTCATGGCAAAAATGATCCAAGACATGGTTTCATCGAGACGGACCTTTATGCCGTGATTGGCTTCTTTCAAAACTTGGGGATAAGTTACAGTATAGCAAGCAAGTTTATTTATATAGCACAATTCATACATAGAAGCAATTCAATGTGCTTTACAAAGAAAAATAAATAAATATAAAAATACAATAGCATAAAAACAAATATTCAAATGAAAATATCAAAACAACATCATAATAATAAAACACAGAATAAGAAAATAGAAAAAATAAAAATGGGATCAAAAACATAGGAAGCTATAAAAGCTGTAAGGTTAAGTTTAAGTGCTCAGTCATAGGCGCATGAAAAGAAGTGTTTTTAACCTGGATTTAATAATTGATAAGTTTGGGGAAAGTTTTTTCTCCTGACAAATATTTACAGACAGGGTAGAAATAAGGGTAAAGGAACAATAAAAAGAGGATTGGAACAAGTGCATGACATGAATTTATTGCCTGACTGGGAGTCTATTGTGCATCTGACTGATCTGGCTGCCTACCTGCCTCATGATGACCCTGGTTAATGAGACGTGGCCATGCAGATGTTCATGCCTACTCTGTTAAATATAGCATTATCATATAAGCTATTAAAGAAAAGTCTTATGACTCGGTAAATGCTGGTCAAGCACAGCAATTTCTATCAATATCCCTGCAGGAGGGCAGCTCCCGCTCAGCCCAGTAAAAGCTCCTCTGTGTCTTGGTCCCTCAAAGGTTGAACAAGCTTCCACCTGAACAGAGCCAGACTATTGCACCGGGGCACCGACCTCCAGTCTGACAGTTTTCCAACACGGAAAAAAATCTGTAAACCTCTCCAAAGCCATCTGAAATCTTCAAAGGAAAACTGGAAAACAGGTCAGTCACACCCTACCGTACACCCGTAATCTGAAAACACCAAGGCTAAATCTGTGCAGCAATTAGCCCCTCACCAAGTAATTGTACTAAAGATGATTATCTGCTAAGAAGAAGCGTAGCTTCTTTCTTTTGTGATGATGCCTAAATTGAGTTGTTTCTTGAGTTTTTGCCCAAAACATTACTACTTTATTTTTCTCTTTCTGACTGCTCTGATCTATCATTATCTAGGTTAACAAAATGGCCACATACTTTACCATCTATAGCACAACATGCTACTGTAGTTTCTGATGTTACAGTAGATTACATTTCAGTCTGAACTATACCCCCTCTAGAGCTTTTTGTGCATCTGATCACTTTTACAATTGATTTGCTGTATGACAATAAATCTGGACACAACAAAAGCACCCTCTGAATGCAGGTAACGCCCAATCCAGTTCATTATCTTTGTTCATTCCCTGCACTAGTTTACTATAATCAGAGGCCAACTGATACCTTGCTTTTTAAATATCATGTTGTCAGATATGCTGAATCTAAATGGATAATATTAACCCTTTCATTCTAGAATAATATGTTATTACAGAAGCATTGAGTAGTTATCATTTGTGTTTTATTTATCAATATTGTAAATATTAGGTAGTTGCTGAGTCTTCACAATAAACATGAACAGTGAAAACTGGAGTCTTTATTCCACAAGAATGAAAAGACTTTGGTGTGTACCATTACACCTTAGTGATCAACATCCCTGTCCGACCACGACAGAACACCAGCTAATCAAATAAAACATGTCTGATCACTGGAAATCATGTAAGGTGCTCTGCGTCCCAGAGAATGAGACGGATAGGCCTATCCCGGCAGGACAGGAATAGAGGAGGTCCTTTGTCTGAATGTCTGTATACTGACAGGGAGCAGAACAGAGCAGCCCACCGTGGCTAGCCAGCTAGCGAGCAGGGGAGAACCAGTGTGTCAGTGTGCCTCCCTAGACAGAGGTAAAAGATGAGCCATGCTGGGCCCATTACTACCGATGGGGGCTGAAATCGGTCAGATCTGCTGCAACTAACATAAAGGCTGGGAGGCTCAATTCCCACTGAGAAGGGAGGCAACATGCTGCTAATATGACTTCTGGAGAGGCAGAAGGGACAAAAAGAAAAGCAAAAAAAAGGAAGAGAAAAAAAGAAAATGCAGAAGTCACGTGGGTCCAGAGCCACTGATAGATGGGATGTACTGCACAGCACTGTTCAGGTGGGAAAGGATTCCCTTTGTAATGCAGATGACAACGCAATCAGCCTCTCTTTGTCTCCCCCAATGGGCTCTACTCCCGGGGACATTGAGAGCCGGACACTAATCCGCAGAGCTTGTGTTATGTGGCTCCGTTCAGAGAGGCAGTGGCACAGTACCTGGGGTGTGTACGGTCGAGGGCTTTGAGAGGAGGTCTGACCTCTCTCAGGGTATATTCCTCCTCCTAGCTTGGGATTTGGCTTGATGTCAGCTGCATTTACCGTCTGAGCTCAATTAATAGTTACAGAATAGATACATGTATGCTGTCTAATATGCAAGACACAGGAAACGAGGATGGTAGCTAGAGGCATATGACATGCTGAGGGTTTGCATTTTGTCAATGCAATACTTTTATATGAATTAAACTGTGAGGGTGATCATTTACAGTCCCCTTGCTTGAACAATTTTTAGGTAAAAGGATTGAACAACGTAATTCTGGGGATTTTTTAAAACTACATTACACAAAAATATATATATATTGATGCTGAAACCATGGAACATGTAATGTCCACTTCCAGAAATTACCCTAACAATATGTTGGCAAAAACTATGTTAAAATAAATGTAACATATGGCATGACACATAAAAAATATGGGCAGCACATTGGGTGACCTAGCGGTTAGAACAGCCTAGCGATCAGAACAGCCCAGAAGTCAGAGCACTGTTACATCAAACACTGCAAGATCATAACCTGAGTCGACAAGGTGAACAAATCTGCCATACTGTGTTGAGCAAGACAATTTACAATAATTGCCCTAGGGTCCCTATAAAATTGGCTGATCCCCTACTGTACCTGTTTTGTCTGGTTAATTTGGGATTTGGGAGGTGGTGGGGCCCTACCTACATTGGCTCTCAAAAGAAATCAGAATGGTTTTAACTAAGAGCTTTTGCCACTGATCAATACAAAAATGAAGTAAAAGTTAAATTTTAAATGAATTACAAATATGAAACAGAAAATAATTGATTGCATAAGTATTCAATAATTGATAAAGTAAGTACTAATTGCTATGAAACACCTGAATGAGCTCTGGTTTGCCATTAAAAGTCACGTAAGTAGTTGGTGGTGGCATGGTGGTGGCAGCATCACACTATGGGGATGCTTCTCTGCATAAGGGCCTGGAAAATTTGTGAAGATACAGGGCAAAATGGATGCAGCAAAGTACACAGAAATACTGGAAGAAAACCTGCTGAAGTCTGCAAGACACTTGGGACTTAGTAGAAGATTCAACTTCCAGCAGGACAATGACTCCAAAACCATACAGCCCTAACTTTTATCCAATTGAAAAAAGTTATTGTTCAACAGTCCCCATCCACCTTGAAGGAGCTTGAGCAATTTCGTAAAGAAGAATGGGCAAGTTAACTGTGGCCTGATGTGCATGGCTGGTAGAAAATATCCAAATCAGCTCATATATTGATTAAAGGGGGCGAATACTTATGCAGTTAATACTTTTCTGTTTTGTATTTGTAATTAATTTAGAACTATTTGTAGATTCAATTTTTAACTTGGATATTATGGACACTAATCAGTGCTAAAAATTCCTAAAATCCATTTTGATTTAATTTTATAACACAATAAAATGCGTAAAAGTCCAAGGGGGGTAAAAAAATACTACTCTGGAATGCAACCAAAGAAGAGGAAATGGGCTAGTCTAAAATATTTCAATCAGCACCGACTAGCCCAAAGAAGAAGATAATATATTGCCCATGAGCTTGTACCAAAAGCTTTCAGTCAAGAAACATAGCTTACTAAAACAGTATTGCCAAATATAGTTAAGATATTTTGGAAGCTGTACCTAAACAGTTATCATATTGTAGCGTAGCATATTGTAAGTGGGTTTACATATAATCCCTAATCCCTTAGCCTAGTACAGTGGTGTAATGGGCGCTATACGCCATACACCCACTTTTTTAATAACTCATTGCATATACTCACTTTTTAATCCCAAGTGATATGTATCAAATACGTTTAGGGGTATGTCGTGGAAATCACTAAATGGGAAAGGCACAGAGAACAATATGCCGTCATTCAATGAAAAACGCTCAAGGAATATTCAAATGCTTAGCTTACTATGTTGCCAAACTTCAGTTCACAGTGGCCTATGATCTTTGTCGGCCATTAGTGGCCTAAAAACCTCTCATATAACTTCTCTCATATTATAACAAGGCATGATGTTTGCATATGAATGCTAATCACTTTATGAGACCCTCCTGCTTGCTAGTGAAGGGCATTCCAAGTCTTTTTAGTGAGTTGGCTCTTCGATCACCTGAAAAGGGCCTGCTCATTTGACTCACGACCAGCTCTTAAATTAAAATGTTTAAAAATAACCCAAAGACAATGAAAAAAGTTTCCAATGTAAAGGTGAAAAAGTAGGCTAGAGTTATGTTATAGTATGAAAGGCACGTTCAAATAGGTTACACCTTACCGCCCAAATTATTAGATCGCCTGTTGTTGCATTGCACTTGGTTGTGGTTGTCATACTAATTGTTACATTTAAAATATAAACGTTTTGTAGACAGACAGCACTGTATAATACCATAATCTTTTGTTTCTAGTGGTTTTAGGTACATTTTCAAACTTTTATCTCCAATGTATACATTTATTTTGTTCTGCAAAACGTACATACATACAATATCTTTAATTATTCCACCACAGTTGTCTAAGGATAAGCTGGACACAACCTCACAGATCTTGTGTATTATGAATATCAGTCAAATTACCAATTAGTAAGTTATTGATTACTAAGTATAGACACGAATCTATGAGTCATCCAGCTTTGGAGTGATGAAAAATGGAAAGAAAATCTTAATTTCAATGCATGAATCTCTGAGGCACTTATACAGTACAACAAAATACAAAAAAGCACAGTTCAAAAGGGTGTAGAATGTCTATAGGCACTGTACATGGCAGGCTAACGCTTCGGTAAATGTACAGACATTTGGCAGCCTTGCAATGCTAATGTAATGTTTAGAACTTGTTTCAAACGAAAATAATTTAAACAGAACACCATAGCATTAAATACTGAAATGTAAACTGTTGCCTCCATGTTATGGCCATAGATTTCTGTCTTATTTGTACATATCATTCTGACATTGTCACTAGATACTAAAACCGCCACTCCCTTTCTTAAATACTGAATCTGGATCATATGTTCCTTTACAGGATATCGTCCATGGAGTCATCTCTATATCTGTATGTAATCTAAACTAGCAATTATCGAGGAAACTAGCTATTATTATACTGTTCCCTTCTTGTGCAATTTTATATGTTAATTGTGACCACAGAGATAAAAAATAGATTAAATACTACTTTGTACAATTTTCATGAATCCACATAAAAGCTATTGGTTAACAATGTTTATTGAAACTTAGTTACTTAATTTGAAAGTCATTATCTACTCTGAATTCATCCAGCTTAGTTAAGAATCCATACAGTAGCAAAAGGTCCACCAAAAGCTTTGGGTTTACTAATGATATCAAAGATTAAATAGATGTCATAAAATATTCTCAGGTTTTTTTGTTTTGATAATGATGCTCCCCATTGATACATACACCTGTCATGCAGAGCGTAAAAATCCTGAAGTTCCTGCGGTATTGTATCCTGCAGTATTGTATGTAAACGTACAGTAAACAAAACAAGAGGACACAGACAAAGGCCTGGCTCAGTTGGAATGGCAGACATATTCTTACTGAGCACCTTGATTGCATTCATCACACCTTGCCTGCTGAAATGTATTACAGGCCTAGGAATAATGTTATATATCAACATGCATTAATTCCGCAGTGTTGTAGCCCAACTGCGTCCTATTCCAATAAAAATAAAAATATATTGTTTTATTCACCTCAGCTGACATACATACATATAAACCTAAATTGGCTATCAATAAATATATATTTTTAATTATGATGCAATTTTTTTTAATTATGATGCAATGCAAAAATCTCAGAGATGTGCCACAATGGAATGACTATGCTAAAGTAATTTTTTAAATCTATAAAAATAAAACGACGGAGCTGTCAATACGACTTATTTTATATGTTCCAGTCTGTCATGTGTTGTTTTTTGGATTATGGATGCAGTGACCTTTTTTTCAACTCTCACTCTTTCATGTGGGCTATTCCTGCAACTTCATTGAATGATCGTCAAGGGTGTTATAGAAAATAATGTTTTTTTTCCACTTCAACACACATTTACATACGTATAGCCTACAGTAGCTATCAAAGTGATACCATAAATTGGATTGACCATTGGAATATTTGGACATTTTCCATTAAAAACACAATTAAAGAACCTTTGCCAAAACAACCACTTTCTGACGTCATGACATCTGAGCTGTCAATACGACTTACTTTCAATGTTCCTCTCTGTCGAGTGTTGCTTTTTGGATTAGAGATGCAGTGACCTTTTTTTCAACCCTCCCTCTTTCATACGTGGGCTATTCCTGTAATGTCATTTGATAATCGACAAGGGTGCTAAAGAAAATATAGTTTTTTTTTTTTTACTTAAACTGACGTAGACCTACGTATAACCTAAAGTAGCTTATCAAAGTGATACCATTACTTTTTATTTATATTATTATGAGGCAATCACCAAAATCTTAAAAATGTGCCAGAGTGGATGGACCATCGAAATATTTTGACATTTTCCATTAAAAACCCAATAAAAGAATCTTTGCCAAAACAAAGAAAATTTGATGTCATTACATCGGAGTTGTCAATAGGACTTACGTTCAATGTTCCTCTCTGTCACGAGTTGCTTTTTGGAATAAAGATGCAGTGACCTTTTTTTCAACTCTCAGTTTTTCATACGTGGCCTATTCCTGCAACATCATTGGATGATCAACTAGGGTGATAAAGCGTAACACGGGGGGGGGGGACTAAAACACAAAATAGTATAATATTGCTTGAGAAGTATGTGTCTGGCAATAAATACTTCTACAATCAAGTTGAACAATAACTAATTAGACTACTATTAAATTACAGAAATACAACAAAAAATGGGTAACTCTATTAGCTGGATTTCCACTATACAGTAAAAAATATCCCTTTTCTTTTTTGCAGCCATTAGTCTGAAAGTGCAAATAAATTCTTTGTTTTACATTGTGAATTACCAATAAATACATTTTTTCTGAATGAGACCAGATGAATAAATATCATCATGGCTCAGGTATTCTAACTGAGCCAGGCCTTCATTTGTATATTCAATATTAATAAATTGTTATAAAACAACATTTTAATAAAATAGGCATATTGATGGTCGGATGTATAGTAGCCTTTTCCACAGAGCCACAATGCTCATTTCCATCAACAGCTTCACATTATCCCACTGTCTCTTAAAGTAAAATAAAGGTCTATATATTATGGCTGTCTTTTGATATCTACATTTGTCTGTCTTATATATAGCCATGCTTACATAAATAGAAACCAGCATGCCACTCTATTCAACGCAATTAGTGGAAGAACACTGGTCTGTTACTATTTGACATTAATCAGAATCTTCTATATCGTAAATAATTCGGGTCCACCAAAATCATGACCCCATGACCTCAGTGTTAAGAGATTCTTATTTCGCAACACTCAAAATGTGAACAGCCATGAGTTGTTCCTATTCAAGCTATATTATTACTTCCAACGGAAAATGTGAATGAACAACTATTTTGAACCTGAACTTGAAGACTCTGGTTTAAGCAGATTTACCTCTAATACAATCAATTTTAAATAAATCTCACTCAATTAAGATGTTAATTTAGTCAAAATAAAATATATGACTCCAGTAATTGGAATAATAATTAATAATAATAATAATAATATGATAACAATACAGTAAATACACATAAAAAAAATAATTTAAAATATAGCAGATCAAGCCAGGTTTGTGTGTGCATGTGTTTGCTAGATCAGAAAGCCGCTGTTTAAAATAATCATAATAATAAAACATTGTTTATTATATTAAAATCGTATTCATAAATAGTGAAAAAGTGAGGTTCCTACAACATGTGACTTGAAGTGTTACTTATAGGTTTTATTAATTATTATTGTAATTAATAAGAACAGACTTTTTATCAAATACTAAATACAAAGGGTCAACTACAAAATATTAAAAAAAACTGAATTCAGTATTCAAATACATCCATTAAAAGTATTATGCGTAGAGATATTCAGTATGAAAAGTATTACACTCTGACACAAAGGCCTAAACACCATCATATACATTTACTGTGCTAGTGGAACGCATGATTGTACTGTATATGTGTAGGCCTACCTACTCTCTTCAACTGTACAGTATAGCGGCTACAAAACAGTACTCATTCCCAGATACATGTAGCCCAGTCTGTGTCAGAATTTAGAAGATGTTTCAATGTTTCAATGGCCTAATTCAGTTATACGCTGCTTTAATTATCAATTCAAAAGGCCTATTAAGTTATGTGGAGAAACCTCTTCAAAGGATAGGCCTAAAATAGGCTATAGGAGGATAATGAAAACCTACCATGTAAATTAGAAGTACATTGTTTGAATATGCCTGTGTGTATTTATATACATGTAGGCCTATGTATGTATGTACGTATGTATGTAAAGGTTTGATAGGAAAGTATTTACAGCCTGTTTGGTATCCCACCGGTTTTTCTAACCGGCCAATAGGACCGCGGAAGGATCGCGTGTCCCAACAACTCAAGACAGTTCTGTAACAAATCAAGAAACTAAAATTGCATAATAAACATAATCAACCAACCACCCCATTTACAATGAAAATGGATTGTATTTGGTGGCTTCATTTTCTGTAGGGTACTAGCGCTCCGCTCTGTTCTGATTAAGTGTGCAACCTGTTCCATTGTGCTCGTCACACGCAGCTCATCATTCGCGAGAGAAGCTGTGTGCTGCCCTGTGTGCACGTTTCCAGCTAAAAACGGTTGGGCTATACAACAGATACCTCATGAATGAAACACAGAACTGTTCTAATTGGACCCCATTATCTTCAAGATACATATCGTCCACTGCTTGTGCTGCAATTTTACAAATTGCTTACAAGGGGAAATTACCATGCTGCAGCCTAACCGTTTAATTTCGTGTTGGAGGTTAATTTGGTAAAAATAATTTAAACCTATAAAGACGTAGCCTACTGACTTAGCATGTATACAATAACATACAATAATAAGCCTATGTAGCCCATGTCTTAAATGACAAGCATTCGTTAGAACATCCATTCCAACCTGCGGGATGCGGGCATGCTCGGTAAAGGCTATTTTAGTATAGCTATTGTTTATTAATCCAGTTAAAAATGAAAGAAATGTATTTGTCACAAAGTGGCCAATGGAACGTTGTATGAGTACGCTTTCTGATTTTTTTCTCCCGTTAAACTGGTCAACCACTCTACGTGCTGTGATCAGAAACTATAGCCGGGCGTCAATACGTTATTTAATGGAATTGAAACATTATCTTACCTTCAACAGTTATTACGGTGGGTATTATGAATAAAATCCATAGAATATCCATTATTGTTTTCTTTGGTCGAAATTGTTAAAAGCCCAGACATTCAAATAACGTAAGTCCTGAAAGCCATTGACAGCGAATGCTGACAGAGACAAACAGACCTTCACCTTGAATAGAGTGAAGCAGATGCCATAAAAAAAGAACTCAAATCTGAACCAAGTTTGGGCGAAACCAACAACAGCAGACAAGGGGGTGCCATGAATAAAACCAATGCATACAACGAAAACTGCTTACGATCTCACATTTATGCGATGTGCAAGACAAAAATATGCTTATGATCAATCCACATTTGATCAAATCCAACTCTAAATTGTGAAATATATATATATATAGCCTGCAAATTATGTTTATGCTCCCCCTGCAGAAATAAGTTCCGCTATCCCTACTGTCAATCATGAAGATAGTATAACTGCATCATCAAGCCTGATAATCAAGTCTTTAGAAGTAAAAGCATTACAAATGGAGTTGGAGTAATGTCTACTTTTGTTGTAGTTTTTATATATCAAAGGATTCACGGTTTTGACAGCCAGGGTACAAGGAGAATGGATCATACGATTCAATAAATAGTAAGTGATTTTGCAGTCATTTTGAAAACTCCAGTAGAACAGTTCATTGTGTTTCATCATTTTAATGTGTAGGAGAACTATTTCTAGGAAAGTAACTACTTTAAAAGTGAATGTCTTTGTTTTTGTGATAGTACAGTTTTCTTGACTATTATATATTAAATGAAATTATAAGTTGGCGAAGGGCAGATATTTGTATGATGGAGATAGGATGTGTGTTCAATACACCAGACTATTGTAGGCCACGTGTTTTGAGCAACCTGGACATAATGGTAGAAAACATTGCCAATACATAGTAGTAGTATTAGAAAGAGGTACTTTTTTTCCTGTCTTTCATTAAGTTGATTCATGTTTGTCTATATCCATTGCTTTTAAAATTAACTGCAAGCAACATGACAAAATCATTATTGTGAGAAATAATATGTGGAGGTCCATCTTTAATGTAATAAGGTTGTTTTGCTTCTACTGGTCTTGATGCCCTTGTTTAGGCCAACGACCAAAAACCTGGTTGCCTCTGCCTAAAGGGTTAAACTTGACCACATCAAGACATATGCCCCAAGCACACACCAAAATCGACAGAGAAATGGTTAACTGACAAAAAATTAACATTGTGCTATGGCTATTTCAGTCTCTGGAATTGACATTGAATTAGGGGCAATCCATATGTTCAGACGAAGGATATCAAGGATCTGCAAATATTCTTTATAGGGGAAGGTTGTAGGTTCTTTCCTAATGTGTTCTCCAATCTCAAAACACATTCAAGAAAAGGCCTCAGTGTTGTTGTCCTCTCAAAGGGAAAATATTCTTGACACCAATTTCTTTAAAGAAAAATAATACCTACATTCCCACAAGATTTAACACCTGGGAAAAAGTTAGATTTTGATATATGGACATTCTCTCCCTTTCTGTCCATAGAACTCTAGCTTCTTTAGAGTTACCATTGGTATCTTGGTGGCTCCTTTCACCTTTGACCTACATGTCCAGTCTCTCAGTTTCAATGGACAGCCTGCTCTAGACTGAGTCGTGGTTGTGTCGTATCTTTTCAATTGTTTTTAAATGATTTAATTGTGCTCTGAAGATGTTCAAATTGTGGGATATTTTCTCCATAGCCTAATCCTGTGCTTTTCCAGCAATTTCTTTCTGAGTTGTTTTGAAAGCTCCTTGGTCTTTATTGTTTGTATTTTTTGGATATGCTGTTTGTATATTTCATCTAAAATCTTGTGTCACTTTAATTTTACACATGTGAACTCTAGTTAACAAATTCTGTGACATTTGAAGGCCACTGGCTGCACCACAGCTTCAAGTGCAATCAAGACTTGTATTATTTTTATTAGTGGTTAATTTGAAAAAGAGAATGTACTTTAACACTCCCACATTGACATTATGTAATACTTTCTAAAGATTAGTGACAGAAAATCACAATTATATCAGTTCAGAATTCTAACAATACAAAATGTTATAAAAGTCTTTGTTGGTAAATAATTAGACAATCTTTACACCCCTTGAAATCAGACGGTTATTGATTTTAAGTCCAAATAAAATGACCGATCCTGGGTTTGTGCACTAAAGATATAATCGTTCAGCTCCTTTTATTAAATAGTTTGTATGCAATTATCTTGTTTGGTAGAATTTGGGGAATGAGCCCCACAGCAGGGATCCTTATGTTGTATTGCTTCAGGTCCCAAATGAAATCAGGTTGTCTTAGTTGCGTTGTAATTTTATTTTTGCTTAAATGCTATCATTGATCATATTTTATTACCGATTGTATTATCCAAAAGAACGTCATCCCCATTTTTTTTTATTGTCAACAATTCCTTATTGCTCAAATTATTAATAAAAAACAGTACAGTCTAAGTCTCTGGGACAACAAAATCTAGTACATCCATCTAAAAATACTGTGAATAAAGAAAATATAGAGTGAATTATCATATTTTATTATTATTTTTACAATTACTCAGACACCTGCTCTGCAAACTTCTACTGAACCCTCTGGAAAAATAAATATGTAAATATATATACAATTTTACATGAATGAAAATAAATATGATCAATGGTATTTTATTTTACACTCAGACGTTGTAATGTAGATTGATGGAAGTATATATTTTGGTCAACTTACAGCATCTCATATGGGTAATAGTGGCCATATTGTTTTAAATTTTCTTTCCACTGTATGAATGAAAACCTACATGCTGTACTGTAGTTGTTTTATCATATAATAATAAGTTCATAGGTTGTTTTACACTGCAAGCCATCTGAGATGTATCGTCAATATCTCCCCATTGTAATTGCCTTTAAAAATTCAGTAATTTTGTTGTCATTATGGTTCTCTACGTGTTAAGAAAATACATATTACAGAACTGGGATCCTTTGTCTTCATCTGATTCACGTTGAATGTTGCACCTTCTTCTGAAATTCACCCTTTGTCTTTGCAAGTAACTGGCCAAAATTCCCATCTTCTTTTGAAATTTGAAAGATGCTAACTTCTATAGCACAACTGTTTCATATAGTTTGTCAAAGAGAAATGTTGTTATTGTCCAACTGTCCATGTAAAATGGTGTATGATGACATGACACAGTACAGGTCTTTTGGTACACCTGTTCTGTACTAAAGTTGCGGCAGGAATTTAAAGGTGGCTGGCCCTCTTCACATAGAAAGGTTTTGGTTAAAAAGCTTGGGTAAATAGCACTGTCTAAATAGCAAGTTTCCCACTGGGTTACAGAAGTAACTGCCTGGCATATTGTAGTAAAAGGTGGGTTTTTCATGCCAACTGGATCAATACGTAACTCCATCATACACCTAGAATATCTCACAATTATCATTTCTGATGTTGTAAAAGATGCAATTACATCAGTAAAGTCACAGAAAACACATCTCTTGTGTCACATCTCAAAATATTGATGATATATAACAAATGTTGTCAATGTAGAGCCTATTTCCTAACTGAAAACTTAAAACCAAGATTTCAAAAAGATTTGGAAAAAAGACAGACTTTAACAGAGTAATAGACAGGTGATTATTAATATTTTTGAACTCTGCCCTGTTTACTATCCTTTACTGCTCTGTACAAATTGCAAACCTCCAATGCAATCTCTGCATCCACAATTTCCTCAGATAACCATGTTTGACAGAGAATGAAAATGTCCTAATTCATTGTAGAGGCCAATTTTGAAAGTACATTCATACATTCAGGTGTATGAAAGTCCTTATGAGTTTTACACTCAAGAGGTTTGTCAATAAATATTTGGTAACTACATACAAGACCACAACTTCTATCCAGCAAATGCATAATAATAGTTATTAGATTATCAACATTAGTATCATTGGATCTATGGATGCATCACACAATGCAGGAGCATTAAATGTTACCATAGTTAGATGCACCTATCTGTGTTGCATTGTGGGAGTAGCTTAAATATATTTTCTTAAAGTAAAGATACAATGGAATTTTACCTGATCTTGTATCAGTCAGTCCCCTCCTTACTCACTGAGCAATTGATCTCTTTAAACACTGCCTGTCTCTTTAAACTCCTGCCCATCACTCACAGAACATTGAATATTAAAGCCCAATATAATTAAGGTATGTTGTTTTGCATAGCCTCTGCATTCCAATAGATGGCAGTAGTGAGAAGCCCCCGAAGTAACTTTACCCATAACTGAGTCATTACTGCCACCTGATGGTTTACAGGCTGCTATATACAATAGCACTTTAATTGTCTTTCTAAATAGGTTGACTAGCCAGCAAGACACACTCATGCTCTCTCTCACAAACATACACTCATACACAGTTTTTGCATGTATTAACCTTTATTTTACCAGGGATGTCAATTTGACAATCTATCTGAAAACATAACTTTATAACAACACAGTTACACATGCATACTATCAAAACAGCATGTACAAGAGAATAGGCTAGAGATCAAGGACTGGTAGATTGGTCATTTTCAGTTGTTTCATGTGTAAAATATGATTTATTGTGAAACTGAAAACTAACTCTGGATTTCATTTTAGACTTAAGGTGGACAGTGTTGGCTTGGAATGGGTGTGAGCGGTAGAAACAATACAATATGTCTTTTGTTTTATTAGAATTGATGAGTAGTTAGAGATCAAGAAAGACAATTGAAGTTTTATTTGAATGGTGGTTGAAGATTAAACTTCCACACGCTCTCATTTGACCCCAGGTCCCCCAGTTTAGGGAAGAAAGTAAGTGGGCTGTGATTACAAGATGACTGATGTCATGGTACTGTTTCATGTGTAGAAGAAGTAGGACAGTCATTCTTCATCTAACAGAAAGTCATCAATTCAGGTTAAACATTGTGTTCATGACAGTACAAATTTTATTTTCTGTCTGTTGTGTTAGAGACCTTTCGCACATCAAAATATGGAAGGGTTATGTTTCAAGTATAAATTCAGGAATATGCTAGAGTTAGAAGTAGAAGCACAGGCAGTGGAAGATCGATCCAAGTACTGCTCTATCACACGGGTGAGGTATCACCTGACAACTGTTGAAAGGACCTTCCAGAAAAAGTTGGGATTAACTTTGGGCCATAGATATTAGAGTAATAAATGTTAAGCGGATCTTTACATTCAGATATGGACCATTCTTAAAGGCAATTGTGGTTCTCTTCTCATGGGGAATTCCCTTCCATATCAGAATTGCCACACCTCTTGCCCTGACGGAAAAGGTAGATTGATCATTTTACTCACCCATCTCCATAAGCCTAATATGGGGGTCATGGTGGGTTTCCTGTAAGTATATATCAGAATATAGATATTTTAAAGGGCCAACGAGCTTTTATCTTTTATGAGGTTAAGGTAAACCTCCTTTCTGTAGTGGTTAGGGAGTCTTGCATATGCATATGTTCCAAAAAGCCTAGCCCAGTAGAGAGCTCTGAGCAACACCATCCACCAGAGCACTGCTCCCAGCATATATGACCCCCCAAACAGGAGTTCCCACTAAACCACAAAAATGTCTAATGAAATCAGTAAAAAAGGATTTACAATTAGTACATACAAGTCCTGACAGCTGGCAGGCATCCGTCCGAACAAGACATCCTTAGTTCCCAGCTCCCGACAGAACACGAATGCAGGAGGAAACATACGGTTAGCGTATCACAGATTTCCGGGGAGTGGGAAGAATACGTCCCTGATTCCGGTGCCCATTTGCTGCTGCACCATGGGTTTAAGGGTGACCTACTGCTCTTTCAGCAATAAGTTTATTTTTCACTAGTTTCCTGTTAAATAAAGCCTAAAATGCCACAAAACCTATATTTAAAGTAATAATAATAAGAAATAAGGACGTGTGCATTTTGCCAGTTTCCTACAAATCAATATTGTTGTTGTTCATTGTTACGCAGCCCCTCAGGCTACTTCAAAAGATAAGCAAGTCATTGTGTTTGGCTCTCGCCAAACAGGCCTCGGCCATGCAGAGTGAAGAAATAACTTCTGTTGGTCATTGGAAATGATATGCAGCCAGATGAGGAAGGGGGAGGCAGACCTGTCATAGAATCTGTCTTTTTGCAGATGTGTATTGTGTAAAAGTTGAATACCTATTTTAAAATATTAACATTACATGTTTAGCTAACTATGAATTGGGTTGTGTGACGCATAGTGTTGCATTTTCAAGTCAAAAAATGTTAAGACTCCCGAAGAAGCCATTCTAATTTGACAAGATTTAACACAGGTGAACCTAAACTAATTGCGTTACTCATTTTTTGAGTTCATAAAGAGTGACGGCCCATCCACCTGATTAATAAATTAATTAATAGAAAGGATTGAAATATATATATAATTAATGGATTATTTAAAACAAATTGGAGTGGTGATTGTGTAAGTCAAGTCAAAATTTATTTATCAAATGCACCAAATAACACAGCGTCATCCTGCCCAATGAAATTCTTGTGACATGGCACACGACATCTACGTAGTAAGAATTAAGAGCTATATAAAGGAAAAATATAGCAAAAATATAACAATAATATACATAACAATGTAAACTAGCAGCAATTTAAAAAAAATAATAGGATGGGGAATATGAACAATATGGGTAGGAGTATTGAATATTATGGATATAGCAAGTATAGCAATAATATACATAACAATGTAAACTAGCAGCAATTTTAATATGAGTGTAATATGCCTATGAATGGTACATACCAAGGAATATTCAATGTGTGTTGAATGTACATGAAAAGACATCAGAGCAAAAGACATCAGTATACCTCTTAGTACACACATTTCTTGTGCATGTCACACATTTCTGTTTCAATTTCACAAAAACTGTGTAATATAGTAACTACTGGCCTTATGACATCCCTGAGCATCTTCCTTCCCGTCCCACAGCTCAGTTTAAAAGGATGACTGTATTTGTGTGTACTGCATGTGTATGTGTTTGTGATTGTGTAGGTTAATACATCACCCACAGTAGGTGACTCAGTATGAGCAAAGATTCTTTAATAGATCATAGATTCATACAACTGAGTGTGAAAGATCAGGTGTTTGCTGGGGCTTCCTTCCTATGGAAGCAAAACATTTAGCCCCAGTCACATGAAGAATTCTAAATATTTCATTTTTTGCTTTAGCATGCAAAAGAAAATGCTACTGGATTCATTACTGTAAGATACCCTGGAGGATTTGCTAATTTTTTCAGTTGTAAATTAAATGCGTGAATCAAATTTCAGACATCTTTAAAATTGCCAACAATGGCAGCAAGACTAACTAACATTAATCTAGTACAGTTAATAACATTTAACTTTTTGACCTTGAATGTTGTAATTGCATAATACAACCTTTAGTAATAGTAATGGTCTCTACAGTTAGGTTTGTATATTTTTTTTGCAAAGCTACAAAAATGAATAATACATTATTTTCCCTTTCCGAGAACCACAATTTTTTCAAACAAATAAATTATTTTGTCAGTCAAATTTAGAATGTAATACCTATTATTATTATTATTATTGTTCTTGTTATTAATCAGAATGTGAATTATGAAAAGTAATAATATGTATAATACATTCATATTCCGAATTTTTATTCTTTGTATTTTTCATTTTTACTGCAAATTGTATTGTAATGGTATGTACAGTAACGTTTTGAAAACAATCCATGATTCATCCTAAGCTAATCTTGGATCTGTGTAGAGATCATACAGTCTTATTAGCATGTCTACTATACAAGTATAATAAAACAAATTGGTAGAAATATGAATTTGTTAAATATGATGATTCTATGCTGTAACTTCTCTCACAATATAATTAAGCGTTGTTATCATTTCTTTATTGGTTTACAGAGAAATTACATCTGAGTTCATGTCACTTTGTGTACTCACCCAGAAAAAGAATTCTGGAATTTCCTTAATAGTAAAGCTTTATGAAACCAATTTATTGTTGTAGCAGCTGTTAGTGTAATCCAAACTACTGTTCTGACACTGAAGCATGATGGGTAAAAAAAGTAAACCAATCAGTTTTACAATGCGGAGCTGATGGACACTTCTTATGTAGCATTTGAATATTGCTTTTGTGTTGTTCTTGTGTTGATCTACATAAACAGACCTACTGTACATGTTGGAGGTACAGTCCCTGTGAGCACAACAATGTAAACAATTTTCATTTCACAGCGACTGTATTAGAATGCACTGTGAAATTCAGTGTTGTATTCTCTATGGGGAATAATACATCAGAAAAACCCTTAGTCAGTCATAATATTATCTTTCATATTTAGCAGTATTTGAATTTAGGATATTTAATACCCAATAATCGATAGAAAGATATGTTGTTAGTGTAATTAGAGTGTAACTGAGGGAGCGAGTCAATGTAAATTCAGTAATTGGCATCAAATCTCTTTCAGTAACATTGCTAGAAATAAGAATAGTATATATTTTATATATGAAATGAGCTAAGTAGCCTCATTGGTTTTTAAAATATATTTCAGTTGTGTAATAAATTGCTATAGATTACAAATCATTTTCATTACCAATAAATATTAGCAACTAAGTTCATTCCTGGATTATCCTGGAAATATTTGTGTGTATGAGAGATACAGTATACAGATGACTGATTAGCCACACATTATCCGTTTTCCAGGAAATAATATATAACTCAAAATTCCTATAGTAGCAGTGTAGCTAGCCTATTCTGTAAAACCAGAAAACAGATATATAGTTACATAATTCCTATAGTGTATGCAGATCAAAACATAAACAAAGCAATAAAAACAACCTTTCATTTTCTTAAATGCTAAATTCTTACCATCCAATTGCAGGAATTAAATGTCAATGTTTAAAATGTTTAATATTTTCGAGAGGTAAACATCAAACCCAAGGATTATATGTAATAATAGTATTCAAAACTATTCAAAGACAGACCACCTGAGTTAAAAGAATGTAGTATTGTTGTCAATTGTTTTGATAAGCAACATTCATATAGGAATCAGAAATATCCCCACTAACAGTTATTGAAACAATAAACACTATTAAAAGATTTAAAAAAGTCAGAAGAAAATGAGTCTGGAATAACCTTTTTGGACATTTTTATTTTGCCATATTGACAAAAACTTTAAAGTTCAATAAATTTTGTTTAAAAATAGTCATCATGTGTACATATTTAAACCTGAACCTTTTGTTAAGAAATAGATTCTGTCTTTATCATTTTTAATTATAAATTATAGTGGTGACAGCCTATCAGACTGGATGTTTGTCTTATTGGAGGTATTGTTTCAATAGAGTATTATGTCAACCAAGTAATAAAAAGTAATTTATTTTCAGTAATTCATGTTCAGGATGTTAACTACAAATCAAAATGTTGCTTAAATACTTTGGCACATTCAACATTCTAATATAAAAAAATATGAATTTTAGTAGTTCTTGAGGAACTTGTGTATATGTGTCTCAAATCACCTTTATGTTGCTTCATAAGTGTTCATTTTCAATTTTTACATGTGATGACAGTACAACAGAAAATGAACACTCTGGACCTGACAGAACACATTATCTAAATTAAAATAAATAGTGAATTCTAAAGGTGTATATCAGTAAAATGTTCAATTCATTGGTTTGAGTATTTATTGAACCAGCTTTATGTTTCATCTTTAAGAATGATCTACTGCTTTTCTGTTTGAGAAACATTCTATATTGACATATCATTAAAACATGGACCTCTCTACACTTATCTAGGGTCTACAAATGGTCTAAACAGAGTTGTAACAATGAAAACAAATCACAACATACAATTTCTTTTATTTTTCCTATTTGAATTTTAGAATACATACAACTGAGCATTTTTTGGATTCAAGACAGGTCTTTTAATAATTTTTCTTGAAAGTCTGGACTAAATCCACAGTATGTACACTAGAATAGTGACAACAAATTTACAGTGTCAGTCCAACTAATCTCAATATACTATAATCACTGGGAGTCTCCCTGAAGATCGTGGACCATTTCTCTTCGGCTTTGTTGCTGGACACATCAATAGTGCCATCTAGAGTTAAAACATTTATTTTTTTGCACTGGGCAATTGAAATGTAAAAGTCTGAGTAAATATTATAACAACATTTAAAAGGTAATTGATGATGACAAGTTGTGTACAGATTGTTCATAATTAAGTGCTTCATTGCTGCAGCTTTGTTACCATTGAAAAAATGTATTTCAATTTAGGGATAGAGTATACAAATTATACTATGGTTATATATAATTAATTTGGGTGAGCGATTCCTATTACTGATTATTTCACTTCAGACTTCCACCTCATAGGGTCTAGTTTTTCAGAAAGCTAAGTCTGATGGGAAGATTGTGCGGGAATGAAAGGTGTTGCATACTGTATCACAGTCCTTCAATATTTTTCAAAATACTGGCTTTGATTTTGCCATTTAAAATGCTCTACCTTGACGTGCACTGATATCACGTTAAGCCAGAATACAATTAATGGAAAATTACACAATTTTCAACATGATGTTAACTGATTTTACACTCTGAAAGAAGTTTATCGAAAATTTGAAACTGTAATTCATGGTTCAGCCATTGCAAACTTGAGGTAACTTTAGCTAATATTAGCTAAACATCTGTCTACCTCAAAATGACCTGAAATCAACTCCATGTTACTTAAAGATTAAAAATAAAGATGCTGACATGCCACCATTATATCTACAGAGGTACTGCTACTGGTGGATACAGTGAATCCCTTTTTTACTGGTGGATAAGTGAAACACTTTTTATAGAAAACTTAAACACGGATTTTTGATTTTTGGTCCATAGACTAATTGTAGAATTAGGAACCATAGTATATCAAGCAAAAAAGAAAATGTTACATTTATGACCAAGTATTATTTATAGCTCATATTAGCAGCAGGAAATGGAGAGAAGAAGAAAATAGGCCTGCTCTCTGTCTAGATTGTGCTTGACCCCTACCCTATTAAGAAACCCTGTGCCTGTGGATTAACCCACATACTCAACACAGCACTTTGCAGTCATGGCTAACTAAGCCCGTATGGAGTACTTCATACAACAGTTGAGTCAAAAAAAGAGCCTGGGAAGATTACAGTTCTCCACAGTTATCTGGCCAGTGTGTTCCTTAACCCAATGACAAAAACCAATTAAAGCCCAAGTCGGTTTCTACAGATTGAATTACAAGGACCAAAAGCCTTCCGAGTGAAAATCTTGGATCATTTCACCTAATCAACTGACTACATGAATTAGGTGAAATGGTCCTTGGAGAGGCTACTTTACTGTGGCTATTTTGTTATTCTGGAGTTGACAGAATAGTAAACTAGACACAGTGAAAAATGTTTGTTGTAAAAATAAAAATATCTTGATTTGTATTGAGCAGAAGCGTCGCTAGGATCACAATACATTCGGGGCTTAGCCCCCCCCCCCACCCCCGCTCGGGACAGAAAGTACAAGGTTTTAAATGTACACGCTAGCGGTCTACACGTCTACATTGTTATAATGCACTATCGGAATTATACAGTGGATATAAAAAGTCTACACACCCCTGTGAAAATGCCAGGTTATTGTGATGTAAAAGAATGAGACAAAGATAAATCATGTCAGAACTTTTTCCACTTTTAATGTGACCTATAATGTGAACAATTCAATTGAAAAACAAACTGAAATCTTCAAGAGGGAAAAATGAAAAATAAAAACCTTACAATAACCTGGTTGCATAAGTGTGCACACCCTCTTATAACTGGGGATGTGGCTGTGTTCAGAATTAACCTATCACATTCAAACTCATGTTAAATAGAAGCCATTACACACCTGCCATCATTTAAAATGACTCTTATTAATCACAAATAAAGTTCAGCTGTTCTAGTAGGATTTTCCTGACATTTTCTTAGTTGCATGTCAGAGCAAATGCCATGGTCCGCAGAGAGCTTCCAAAGCATCAGAGGGATCTCATTGTTGAAAGATATCAGTCAGGAGAAGGGTACAAAAGAATTTCCAAAGCATTAGATATACCATGGAACACAGTGAACACAGTCATCATCAAGTGGAGAACATATGGCACAACAGAGACATTACCATGAACTGGACATCCCTCCAAAATTGATGAAAAAACGAGAAGAAAACTGGTCAGGGAGGCTTACAAGAGGCCTACAGCAACATTAAAGGAACTGCAGGAATTTCTGGCAAGTACTGGCTGTGTGCTACATGTGACAATAATCTCTCATATTCTTCATATGAATGGGCTATGGGGTAGGGTGGCAAGACGGAAGTCTTTTCTTACAAAGAAAAACATCCAAGCCCGGCTGAAGTATGCAAAAACAAACATCAAGTCCCCCAAAAGCACGTGGGAAAAGGTGTTATGGTCTGATGAAACCAAGGTTGAACTTTTTGGCCATAATTCCAAAAGGTATGTTTGGCGCATAAACAACACTGTACATCACCCAAAGAACACACAGTGACGCATGGTGGTGGCAGCATCATGCTTTGGGGCTGTTTTTCTTCAGCTGGAACCGGGGCCTTAGTCAGGGTGGAGGGAATTATGAACAGTTCCAAATACCAGGCAATTTTGGCACAAAACCTTCAGGCGTGAAGATGAACTTCACCTTTCAGCATGACAACGACCCAAAGCACACATCCAAATCCACAAAAGGATGGCTTCACCAGAAGAAGATTAACGTTTTGGAATGGCCCAGCCAGAGCCCAGACCTGAATCCAATTGAACATCTGTGGGGTGATCTGAAGAGGGCTGTGCACAGGAGATGTCCTCGCTATCTGACAGATTTGGAGCGCTTTTGCAAAGAACAGTGGGCAAATATTGCCACGTCAAGATGTGCCATGCTAATAGACTCCTACCCAAAAAGACTGAGTGCTGTAATAAAATCAAAAGGTGCTTCAACAAAGTATTAGTTTAAGGGTGTGCACACTTATGCAACCAGGTTATTGTGAGTTTTTTATTTTTTATTTTTCCCCCTCAAAGATTTCAGTTTGTTTTTCAATTGAAT